>CM031234.1:20656334-20742913 GCA_018340775.1 Taxus wallichiana var. yunnanensis
AGCTATATCTTTATAGAAACCGGTGTAGTAATACATTTTATGATACCATGACATTGATAAAACAACATGTATATCCTTTCATATTTTATTAATTAATTGCATGAGAAAATGGAGTTAATATTCATAAATTACATTTTCCTGACATCATACCACTACTCCAGATAATGGACCATTAGCCGTTAAATTTAGATGTCTAGAAACTCATGTCTTGTGAAGTTTTATCGTAGCATGGATCTAAATGAGATACTTGGATTTCAATTGGTGAAAGGATGATATCCTTGAATTTTGGCTGAATTATTGGGATCTCTTGGACCCATTTCAAATATTCAAACCTCACTATGTGAGAATTATTTATCAGATTTATATATTTCTACCTTGGGAATATGTAATATATGATTTTAATAAA
Organism: Taxus wallichiana var. yunnanensis; assembly: GCA_018340775.1. Classification (NCBI taxonomy): domain Eukaryota; kingdom Viridiplantae; phylum Streptophyta; class Pinopsida; order Cupressales; family Taxaceae; genus Taxus; species Taxus wallichiana. The sequence continues at coordinate 20,656,741 of CM031234.1, forward strand.
GAGATGATTAATTTGTTTGTAATAATATCTCAATATGAGTAAATGATGAATACTTGAGTTGTGAAATCTTACTTTTCACAAATTGTTGAATACATTTATTTGATTATCAATGTATGAATCCGATAATTGGGCAATTATAGGAACAATCAATTGTCTTTAATTTCTAAATTAAATAAGCTATTTAGTGGCGTAGTTAATCAAAGGAATAATTAAATATACATGTTTTAATATATATTTAATTCAGCCTTTTAGTAAACTTGTTATTGATATGATGAAGAGGTGAAATCATTTGTATAGAGAATGGAAGAGATCGTTGTAAAAGGTAATTTAATGTTAAAGAATCAAACATCAAGAAAAAATAGACTAAATGGGATGGTAAATAGATGAAAATTATCGGATCCATTAGGCATATTTGGGCTTACGTAAACATAAGTTTACAAATTATTGTGACCATGCATCCTACATATTTATTTAATCAAATTCATTAATCAATTTGAAAGTTGGAGAAAAGATCTATCTCGATAACATCCATGTAAGACATTAGCAAAGACTAAGAAGTTTAATATATTGTTGGTAATATGTGGACTTGTATTATATGAAGTGTTAATTTTAACTTAACTATTAGTGTAACAACTAAATTAAAAATATTGTATAGACATGGCATATATATATATATATATATTATTAGAGATTTGACATGTAAGCCAAAAGTTTTATTTAGTTATTGAAATTTATAGGTTTCATAAAGTGAAACACCTTCACATTTAAAGTTGGATGCATGATTTATAATCCATTATAGTTTATGGGAAGCCCGAAAATTATTTAATATGCCACCCAACTATAGTTCTTTCATTATATTTTTCATTTTTTTCCTTCATCTAAATTTTCATTCTATCCATATTATTAATTAATCGGTGAATAATACAATGAGTTTTGAGGAAAGAAAGATTGAGTCTTGTTGAGAAGTAAGAGAAGGTTTTGATTTTTTACATGGAGAATATCTTCTCTTTTCTGAATTTTATTTGAAAAAATTTGAGGAAATACACATTCTATTTTTAATGGCAATCAAGGAAATTGTGGACAACTTTTGATTTAATTGTTTGGAGATATCAAAGTATGAAAAGGAAATTGATGGAACTTTAGTCCTTTTAGTTTTATCAAAAGTGTGGTTTTAACCTAACATGTAAAAATTTCACAAATTCGGGGTTTTGGGTTTTGGGAGAAATTAAAGTAAAAGAAAGGTTAAAAATTCCGAGACGCATTATAATAAATTATACCCAAAAGGAAAAGAGACTTTTTGTATTAAAGAAGGAAAATATTTTGTGAAAATGTGTTTAAAACACATTTATGCAGTTCGCTCTTTGTTAAATGAAATTTGGCAGTTTTAATAAACAAATCTAAAGGGTATAAAAAAAGATTTGCATAAAGAAATCAATTTGGGTAACCCAATCAATATGGGTAAAATGTCTCATATGGTTTTTATTTTTCTTCTTGGATTATAAAGCAGTCTGATTTTTAATTTATTGAGATATTTTGAATGATTCTTGATGGGTGTCAAACTCTTGCATGGGACAAAAGAAGAAATTTTATTATTATGGACTACTAAATCAGTACATGTATAAATGAGGGTGTCTTGTTATGTGTGAATAATTACAAAAAAAAATCATTTAATTTACTTCCATATTGCAAATGAGTTGGATGTCTTTTAAGATTGTGAAAAAGCGGGAAATATGCTTTTGGAGGGATGAAAGTTAGGACAACTTGTTGAGATGCACCAAGGAGTAATTGAGGCGTGATTGGGTTTAAAATAATGATATCTCATGAAAGAAATTATTAGATGAAGATTTTACTAAAAGACTATGTTTAAGCTGGATCAGGAAATGGAGAAATGGAATACTACGGCGCCTCTCCAAATACCTAAGACGAGGTCGTATTTTGTGGCAAAAACATATTTATTTCAATTGTGTGTTTAATACGGTGTGCAACTTAAAAATACTCAAATTTGTTTAAAAACATAAATTTTAATGTGATTATTCCTAAATGTTATCTTGAAGTGTTGCCCATAAAATGTGGTGGAGAAGTGTTTTTCGATTAGATTTGAATACAAATACAATACAAAATTGCATCATCGTGAGGAATACAAAATGTAATGCGAGAAGTAATATGAATATGCGTATGATGATTGACATTAAAAATATCATCATAAATGTTCATATCTATGGGGGTTACAATATACAATATATTATTTTCCTGTAAACATTATAAAAATTGGGGAGAGGGTCAGTGCCTCTACTAATAATTCCCCACATTATATGTGCGTCTCCACTTCCTCTTAGAAAACTATGAATTTGCTCGATTGGGAACCAGATACTTATAAATTATAGGTGGCTCCTTTTTGTTATGTTGGAGATCACCTCCAAAGATGTTCATCGAAGATCAATATAATATCTCCTCGAGTTTGAACTAGTGCTTCTCCCTCCATAGCCTCCCTCTCAAAAGAAGAAATCCCGTCCACTTTGTGAACACATGGTTTTCCTCTTCTTGCCTTGAATTCCACTGTATGGACTTGTATCTCATCCAAATCAATGAGCTCCTCTCGATGTGGCATCTCAATTTTTTTGTTGCGAATCTAGAGATTGTATTGCACAAAAACCAAGTCATTGAGTCTTTTTGAGTCAACTTGTTGTGCTTCTTTGTGTGATTATCATTGAACAAAAAAACTCTTAAACTAGCAAAAAAAACCTACACATCTGTTGATATGTGAAGTCAACATTTGAATAAGAAGGTTACGACTAAGCTAGCATGTGGGGAGATTAGTCCAAGCATAGGAGAATACTAGTCAAGTTTTGGTGAGTACTCACCGATTTTGGAAAGCTATCCAATATTTTTAATTACTAATCCATCTACAGGTGATCAAAGCTCATGATTCTTTCAGAAGATTACAAGAAGTTGCTTGGTCCAAAAAGGTACAAAAATGGATTTTATGAAAATAATAAAAATATTGCCATCAATGCGTAAAGCTTGAGAAAATATGCACTTTTAGAGAAAATGACACCTGAAATGGAGCCACAGAATGAAAGTTATGGCACATGCAAGTTTTTGTTGCTACATCTTCCCAAACCCTTTCCAAAAATGGCAAATTTTATTTTGTCCTTGTGTTTTCTTCACCAAAAATCCAAAAAGGAATGAAATGCTGTCTTTGGTGAGTTTTCTGGCGTTTATTCATTTTGCATGGTTTTTGGTGAGTTTTTAATAACTCAACGAGTATTCCAACTATGGTTTAAATGATGTAACCATGGTACTACTATATTGTTGGTTAGGTAGGTGTCTGTTTACTAGATAACACATGTTTAAGTGATGTAAATATGGTGATATTTGTGCTAATTTGTAGATATTCTCAGTGACTGAAAAGAAAAAACTCTTCTTAATCATATTATTTTTATGAAGTTATGTAGAAATTTTAAATGTTAAATGCTTATTGATTGAAGCTGGAATAAAAATGTATTGACCTTTGTGATTAGAGGGAAACATGATGCTGAAATAGAAATTGGTTGTTCTATTTGTGTGCATCCATAGTTGTATCTTTATAGAAACTAGGTAGTAATACATTTTCAGTTGTATTACCATGTGCTTGTTGATAAAACAACATGTATATCCTTTCATATTTTATTAATTAATTGCATCAGAAAATGGAGTTAATATTCATGCCAATTCATTTTGAACTGACATCATACCACTACTCCAGTCTTGCAGGACCATTAGCCATTACATTCGGATGTGCGGAAACTCATGTCTTGTGAAGTTTTATCGTAGCATGGATCTAAATGAGATACTTGGATTTCAATTGGTGAAAGGATGATATCCTTGATTTTTGGCTGAATTATTGGGATCTTGGACCCATTGTAAATATTCAAACCTCACTATGTGAGAATTATTATACCGGTTATATATTTCGCCTTAACGACATATGTAATATATGATTTTAATAAAGAGATGATTACTTTGTGTGTAATAATATCTCAATATGAGTAAATGATGAATACTTGAGTTGTGAAATCTTACTTTTCACAAATTGTTGAATACATTTATTTGATAGTTATCAATGTATGAAGCCGATAATTGGGCAATTATTGTAACAATCAATTGTCTTTAATTTCTAAATTAAATAAGCTATTTAGTGGTGTAGCTAATCAAAGGAATAATTAAATATACATGTTTTAATATATATTTAATTTGGCCTTTCGGTAAACTTGGTATTAATATGATAAGATTGTAAATCCTGTTGTATAGAGAATGGAAGAGTATCGTTGTAAAAGGTAATTTAAGGTTAAAGAATCAAACATCAAGAAAAAAAGACTAAATGGGATGGTAAATAGATGAAAAGATCCATTAGGCATATTAAGGGATAAGTACATGTGGAATGCTGATATAGTTACATTTTAGCATAACAAATGTACTTATCTCATAAAGATCCTAGTTGGCCTTTGGCATCTATCTCAATATAAACTCTTGCAAGATAGGTTTAATTGGAAATAAAATAAAAACAAACTATAAAGATCTAGATAACTATGAAAGGGATAGTTGTGAGGTGGCGGAAGACTTAAAACTCATAAGACTAGTGTGTTGTCTTGAGTTTAGCCGTAACCTGCACGGTGGATAACTTTGGCCAAAGTAATGCATTGATGGTTGTGCATTGTCTGATCACCTAGTCCTCTAATTAAATAAAAAAAATTATTCTGTAACTTGATCATGGGAAGTTGAAATATTGAACATGAGGTAGAAAATGGTTGGATACCGGAATACGAAGTCGGGAAACTAGCTTCGTGGTAGACCCAAGGACTTTCACATAGTTCCCATGACCTTTAAAAGGTTGAGCTGAAATGCTAGTAAGCATTGTCACTCAAAGTAGTGACGAAGGGAGATCGTGGAGATCTGGATACACCCTTCTTAGCCACACATGGCTTACATGGATGTTATCGGATAGATCAAAAGAGAAAAATTGATTAATGAATTTGATTAAATAAATCTATATGATTGCAGTTGTGTAATTTGTTATTATGTTTATGTGTTAAAAAAATCCTCATTTTTCAGCTCTTGTAATTTTGAGTGCTACACTTCCCTTTCTCAAAATAGGCAGCCATGTATATGATTTAGCACTAAATTTGGCTGTTTGTATGAGTGAAAAACTGACAAGAGGCTGATCCTCCACCCAAATTATCAAGGTATCAACTAGAAACAAGACAAATACCTCTTTTAGTTGTTATACATTTGTATTGAAGAGGCATTACAATTGATCCCTGGTACTATGAAATTCATCCTCATGATCTTAGAACAAGCATGATTGGTGTTGGTTCCTCTCTTGACTCTAGTGAAGCCAAGTACTTGATTAGGCAAGGTCTAATCCGATGGATGTGCCCTTTTCTCAAAAATTCAACTCCTAAAATGGAGTCTTCCGATGGACCTTCATGGGTGGATGGTGTGGAAGAGATGGTATCTTCGTGCTCGTTTCCTTCCTTTGTGGCATTATGGAACTCCTCTCTAATCTACAGCTCATCGTTATTGATTGCAACATCTAATGAAGTTGCTTTTACATCATTATAATTTGTTATAACACATGGTTGGCTCAGGAGTTCCTCCATTGTTTCTTGAAGATTGAATTTCTCTTAGATAGCCTCTTCCTCTAGCATGAAATTTTTAGATCAAAATATTCAATTTCTATGTTCTAGAGGACTATTTGGGGAAGCAAGGTCTTCTTGATAGCTCTCCTCAATCATGGATTCATCAATCAAATTAGGTCCTTCAAATGAAAACAAAAAATATTCAATAATTTTTTCTTCATCAAGTGGTTTCAACTCTGATTTGATCTCTTCTAGCTGCCCCTCTTCAATAGGACTTGGAGCTGATTGTTCTTCTTCCTTCTTGATTGATTGTGTAGCTTGGATTAGATCAAGCATCCTCTTCAGATAAGGTGCCATTATGGACACTACATTTAGAGAAAATAGATTGTTGATATTCTTGTTCTTGTTCTTATTCTCCTTCTGCTGCAAACTTGGCTTCCACCACTTGTGGTCTTATCCGCCTCCTCTGAAGGTTTAACCATCAAGGGGATTTTTTCTATCCCAAATATGAGAGCCAAGATTACCAAGCTTTTGATCATTTCTTCTCTATTTGGCTCTCTTCCCTGATGTTCTCCTTGACTGGTTTTTGAAATTTCTTCCGACATGGAATTGGGAAGGCAAGAGGAGGAGTGGATGGGGTCTCAACCAGTTTTGTGATTGTTTGTGGTGGTGAGGGAAGTGGAATTTCTTGTTTCTTTGAGGAGTGACTTTTTGGAAGAGAAAAGGGTAGAGGAATTGAGATGAGATGGAAGATTAGAAGATGGAGAAGGGAAATCAACACTTGGGGCAGCATACAATGGGCTTGAATCTTGATACTACTGAAATGATAAAGCTTGGGATGAAGAAAAAGGAGCATAAGGAGCTGGTGATTGACTTACCCATTGACAAGGTTGTCTTGCATTTTTCTCATATGCTTCTATCTCCTTAGTCCACTGTGCAAGTTGGGGCAGCATTTCAACCATGAAATCAAGCTTCTCTTGTGAGCTATAGTGTCTTGGAAAAGGGCCTTCCCATGGACAAGGTGCCTGCAACTGATTTTGAAAGCTTTCATCTGTGTTGTAGCCCTGGATTGAACCATGTTATCCTCCATTATTTGAATCTTCTCTAGCAAGATCAACATTCTCCATTTGACTATTTTCATTGTATGCATACCCTTGTTCTGATATGTTTCATAACCAAACTGGTTTTGACACGATCATATGGGTAAGCATAATGGTTTTGAATCTAATCATAATGTTGATTTGGAGGAGATGAGAAATACATTGGAGGTGGATTGCACTGCCGCTGCGCAAGTGTGAATTCCAAGATGGGAATGAAGTCATGATTACACAACTTCATGGGATGGAAGAAGATGAAAGATGTGGAAAGAAGAATGGGTGGAAATGGATGGAAGGAAAGTATGTAACTCAGAGAATGGGTTGTTGACTAGATGGAGTCACCAGATGTGCTTTGCATGTGCCTCTAAAGGATGAATCTCACCAAGAACACATCAACTTGATGAAATGAAGTGGTAAGGTGCTTCAAACCGGTCCCACCGAGCATGCCAGAAATATTATCACCAAATCACAACACCCTATGGTTTGCACAAGTGTGTTTGCTTGAGCTCATAGTGTGATTGGATAACATGGGTACTATCTCCAAGTTGTGGGACTTGCTTCTTGAGATAGACCTCCAGAGAAAGTTGGTTCTTGCTCCTAAACTACCTGCCACAATCTACTCTAATGTAGGAAATACTATCTAATCCTAATCCAACTTTCCAAGGGACCAGGGAGGGATATTGCATGAAAATAAATCCTACACTAAAGCGGTGATACACCAGAAAAGGAGGGAAATAGGATAGTTTTCCAATGTGTGAAAATAGAAGCAAAATACATACCAGAAGGGGTGATAACAGTCCTCCACAATCTGGAAAATGCATTCACAATCATAGTTCATACATGCACAATAATAATGAATCCCTGCAACATCATACAATAGATGTAATATATATGTAATGAGATTGAAGGGGCAAGAGGAATGCAACAAACACAATAGGGGAAGATACATCCACAAACTTGCATCTATTGCTTCATGAGTATGCACAATCCAATCTATTACAAGATAAGGGTCTAGATCACCATGCAAGGAGTCCACTACAAGGGCTTGTAACACATTGGCTTCACAAAACAAATTTGACAGAGTTTTTCTACACAAAAACTACTTCCCAATTGTGAGCCTAGCACTCGACTTATAGAATCTTCCCAGGAAAAAGAGGGAGAGAGAAGTGGAAATCCCGAAAATCTCCATTCATGCCACTTGCAAGATGCCAAAATGGAGTGGAATGATGACATGTTACTTGAAAAAGGTCCACCATGCTGTCCCACAACATGCAGCAGTGAGAAAAGTCTGCCCATGCTTTATTTAGTGCACCCCCACTACCAAAAACATTGTTGTTCAGATCTTGTCCACATTTTTAGCACAATCACTATCGATTCTTCATTGAGCCCAGATTTCTTGATCTCTGTACATTGGATTCAAAACCATGATTCCAACGACGTTGATTTTGCATGATTTAATTAAGAAATGAAAAAGATATGGCATTTTGAGTAGAGCGCAGTTATTTTGGGTCCACCAGGTATTTTTATCTTTTGTGGGGACTGGATATTTAAATTTTTTAACTGGATATGTTTCTTCCTTTTCAGCCACTTACCCTCACCAAAATTAATATTTTGGGTTTCCATGGTGTAGATTATGTTGATAGGTTTCCAATGATATAAAATTCATTAAATTTCGAGCACCGGGTCAAAAGTTATGCCCATTTGAAAATTTACATTAATCTGCACAAGAAATGGCGAAAATGCAAATTTGCAAAATGGACCCTAGGGCCCGAAATTGCAAATTGCACCATTTGCAAAAATTACAAAATTCTCAAAAATTCCCAAGGCCCAAAATTGAAATTGGAAAAAAATTCAAAAATCCCGAGGCCCGAAATCCAGAAATTGGTAAAATTCTCAAAAATCCCGAGGCTCGAAATCCCTGAAATTGGCAAAATTCTCTAAAAATCCCCAGCCCGAAATCCCGAACTTGGAAAATTTTGCAAAAATCCCCTAGGCCTGAAATCCTAAATTTGGCAAATTTTGTAAAAACCCCCTACCCCTAAAATCCTGAAATTGGCAAAATTCTCAAAAATTCCCCCAGGCCCGAAAGCCCAAAATTGACAAATTTTGCAAAAAAATCCCCTCATGCTCTTAACTTGCAAAATATGAAGAGTTAGAAGGAATTCTTTATATTTTCAGAAAGGGAAGAAATTTCCTATTTGATGAAGATGCTTTTGGGAATCCTTAAGTACTTGAAATATGTAAAAATCAGATTGAAGCACTAAAAGGGGGAAATGGTGTTAGTTGACCAAAATTAGGCATGAGCTTATTTTGGATAACAATTTGGTGACTCAGTGGGGTTATCTACCATTCAAATGAAACATGGACAACTACTTGAAGTAATCCATTGGGCATGAAGTCTTCCTAGTAGTCTCATATCTGATCTGGGACTACCTTCTGTTGTTTGCACTCTCATCCTTTGTAAGAAAACCTTAAAGTCGAGGTGTGTGAGAGTAGAAAATTGCCTGAAAATTGGAAGCTTTTCCCTCACTTGAATTTCTATAAATCTGATCTGCTTAAGCATGTTAAACCTAGAACCAATTTGATTTTGTTCGAATTGACCATTCACATTATAAAAATCTTTTGAATAAAAATTTATGTGAGTGGAAAATTGTTTTGGAACAAAAATTAATCTCTTTCTTCTACAAGTGATCTGTTAGGATGAAGGATGAGCCTTTGAAACTATCCCAAAATCTGATTTTTGCCAAGTTTTGAAGAAAACCAAATCAAATCATGGAAAAAGATGAAGTATTGTAGAATTTTGAAACATATGCCGATTAGGAATGTTTGGAACTGCTGTTAAAACCTGATTTCCTCATGAACATGTCTTGTCTGAAATGGATTGTGCAAGAGCAACAAACACCACAACACACTATATACAAAAGGGAAAGATCATACATGCCCCAAGTGGAACATGCAGAGTGTACAAAATCACTTCTTATGCTACAAGCAAACCTACCTACTCTGCGCTAACTAGAAGCAAAGGGAACTCAAACAAATCCTATAACTGGCAGGGAGAAGTAGCTTCCCTTTCTAAAAATAGGCAGCCATGTATATGATTTAGCATTGAATTTGGCTATTTGTATGAGTGAAAAACTAACAAGAGGTCGATCCTCACACAAATTATCAAGGTATCTACTGGAAACAAGAAAAATACCTCTTTTAGTTGTTCTGCATTTGTATTGAAGAGGCATTGCAGCTAATCCCTAGTACTCTGAAACTCATCCTCATGCTCAGGAACAAGCATGACTAGTGTTGGCTTTCTCTCTTGGCTCTAGTGAAGCCAAGTACCTGATTGGGCAAGGTCGATCCTAATGGATGTGCCCTTTTCTCTTAAATTCAACTCCAAAAATGGAGTCTTCCTGTGGACCTTCATGGGTGGATGGTGTGGAAGAGATGGTATCTTCGTGCTCGTTTCCTTCCTTTGTGGTAGTATGGAACTCCTCTCTAATTTGTAGCTCATCGTTATTGATTGCAACATCCAATGAAGTTTCTTTTACATCATTATAATTTGCTACAACACATGGTTGGCTCTGGATTTCCTCCATTGTTGCTTGAAGACTGAATTTCTCTTGGATAGCCTCTTCCTCTAGCATGAAATTTTTCAGATCAAAATCTTCAATTTGCTGCTCTAGAGGACTATTTGGGGCAGCAAGGTCTTCTTGATAGCTCTCCTCCATCATGGATTCATCAATCAAATTAGGTCCTTCAAATGAAAGCAAAAATATTCAATAATGCTTTCTTCATCAAGTGGTTTCAACTCTGATTCGATCTCTTCCAATTTGCCCCTCTTCAATAGGACTTGGAGCTGATTTTTCTTCTTCCTTCTTGACTGATTATGTAGCTTGGATTATATTATCATCCTCTTTAGATAAGGTGCCATTATGGACACTGCATTTAGAGAAAATAGATTCTTGATCTTCTTGTTCTTGTTCTCCTTCTACTGTAAACTCGGCTTCCACCCCCTGTGGTATGATCCCGGCCTCCTCTGAAGGTTTAACCATCAAGGGGATTTTCTCTATCCCAAATATGAGAGCCAAGCTTACCAATATTTTGATCATTTCTTCTTCTTTTTGGCTCTCTTCCCTGATGTTCTTCTTGACTAGTTTTTGAAATTTCTTCCTGACATGGAATTGGGAAGGAAGGAGGAGGAGTGGATGGGGTCTCGACCAGTTTTTTGATTGTTTGTGGTGGCGAGGGAAGTGGAATTTCTTTTTTATTTTGAGGGAGTGACTATTTGGAAGAGAAAATGGAAGAGGAATTGAGATGATATGGAAGATCAGAAGATGGAGAAAAGAAATCAACACTTCGAGTAGCATACAATGGGCTTGAATATTGATCTGCTTGAAATGATAAAGCTTGGGACAAAGAAAAAGGAGCATAAGGAGATGGTTATTGACTTACCCATTTACAAGGTTTTCTTGCATTTTTCTCATATGATTCTATCTCCTTAGTCCATGTAATGCTCAAAATTACTAGAATTGGAAAATAGGGATTTTTTTAAACATTCTTAAAAATAGATTACGTCAGCTGCATTCATACAGATTTATTTAATCAAATTCTTTAAATCAAATTTGTTCTTTTGATCTTATTTGATAACATTCGTGTAAGCCATGTGCGGTTGAGAAGGGTGTATCCAGATCTCCACGATCTCCCTTCGCCACTACTTCGAGTGAAAGTGCTTACTAGCATTTTAGCTCAACCTTTTTTAAGGTCATGGGAACCATGTGAAAGTCCTTAGGTCTACCACGAAGCTAGTTTTCCAACTTCGTATTTCGGTATCCGACCATTTCCTACCTCATGTTCAAGTGTTCAACTTCCCATGATCAAGTTACTGGCAATTTTAATTTAATTAGAGGACTAGGTGATCAGACAATGCACAACCATCAATGCATTACTTTGGCCAAAGTTTTCCGCCATGCAGGTTACAACTAAACTCAAGACAACACACTAGTCTTATGAGTTTAAGTCTTCCGCCACCTCACAACTATCCCTTTCACAATTATCTAGATCTTATAGTTTGTATTTACTTTATTTCCAATTTAACCTATCTTGCAAGAGTTTATATCAAGATAAATGCCAAAGGCCAACTAGGATCATGAGATAAGTCTAATGGATCTTTTCATCTATTTACCATCCCATTTAGTCTCTGCTTTTACGATGCTTGTTTATTTAACCTTAAATTACCTTTTACAATGATACTCTTCCATTCTCTATACAACAGGATTTACAATCTTAGCATATTAATACCAAGTTGACCGAAAGGATGAATTAAATATATATTAAAACATGTATATTTAATTATTCCTTCGATTAACTACACCATAAAATAGCTTATTTAATTTAGAAATTAAAGACAATTGATTGTTACAATAATTTCCCAACTATCGGCTTCATACATTGACAAATATCAAATAAATTAATATATCAATTTATGATAAGTAATATTTCTCACTTCTAATATTTAGCATTTTCTCATATGGAGATATTATTACATACAAGGTAATCATCTCTTTGTTAAAATCATAAATTACATATGCCGTTAAGGCAAAATATATAACTATTATGGTAACTCTCACATAGTGAGGTTTGAATATTAACAATGGGTCCAAGATCCAAATAAATTTAGTCAAAATTTTGGGATATCATCCTTCTACAAATTTAGATCCAAGTATCTCATTTAGATCCATGCTTCGATAAAACTTCACAAGACATGAGTTTCCTCTTATCTGAATGTGATGGCTAATTGTCCTAAGAGACTGGAGTAGTGGTATGTTGTCAGTTCAAAATGAATTGGCATGAATATTAACTCCAATTTCTGATGCAATTATTTAATAAAATATGAAACGATATACAAGTTATTTTATCAACAACCATATGGTAATACATCGGAGGATGTATTATTACATGTTTTTCATCAAGATACAATTATGAATGTACACAAATAGAACAACCAATTTCTATTTCAGCAATCATGTTTCACTCTAATCACAAGGATCAAGACATAATCAAACCATAATCATTCAACATGAAAATTATGATTAAACCACTATAAAATCATGCTTCACATGGTACATATTCAACTATTATTTTTCTTACCTTCCAATCAACAAACAACTTAACAAAACAATCTGAAATCATCATTTCCAAATACCAATTAGACATATTCCCTCTAGGTAATGAGCAGCTTTGTAAAACACACAATAACTTTATTTCAAAAATCAAAATACACACATACATACATACATACATACATACATATATATATATATATATATATATTCCAACTAAATAGTGTAAAAACACCTCTATTAAATCATTTCATCTTGTTCTTTCAGGTAACCGATAGATCAACAAAAAAATTAACCCACATACCACGGGATGATAATTTTGAAGTCTATTTACATAGAATAACAACTATAAGTTTCTAACACTTTCAGTAACAAAATCCTTTGAGAAAAACTAAGTCATCTTACATAGATCAAGTTAACACTAATTTATTTTTCAATCAGGTAATAAAATTATACCTACAGGCAAATCAACTTATACATATCTAAATCAGTTTGTTCTAGCATTAATTTATTTTCTGTTTAGAAATTATTTGAATATGGAAGCAAATATATCAGGCAAAATGATGAAAAACCTGGTAAAAACATTTTTTTCACTACCTAGAAATCGCTTTGCTCATAAAAATAAATTATTGTTTGACTATAATAAAACCCAGAGGCAGAAATTGATTTGGATTTCCAGAAATCAAATTTAAATAGAAAATAAAATAAAATAAAAATTGATTAGGAACACCCATCTATCTTTTTTCTAGGTTTAGCTAAAACCACACAAAGGAAGCTTAAGAGAATACATAATCCATCAATTTCCTTTTTAAATTTCATTTCCAAGCAACTAAATCGGAAAGCTATCCACAAATTCATTTAATTTCCATTTAAAATAGAATGTGTATTTCCTCATCATTTACAAATAATGCTACAGAGAAGGTAGAAGATATTCATGCCTTAAGTGAACCCAGAATCGGCAACCTTCTACTCTTCCCACTCCAACAAGTTGAATCCTTCCTTCCTCCAAAACTCACGCAGGTATTTCTAGAAGAGAAGAATGAAAACAAACAAAGGAAAAATAAAAGATAATATAAGGAAGAAGCTATACTATAATGGGAATTTTGGGCTTCCAAATGTTGCTTCATGCATCAATGCATGTCGTGATGTCACATACTCGATGTCGATGAAGGCGTGTCCCTTTCAAAACTCTCTCGATTTTAAATATTAAAAATTATTATTATTATTATATTTTTAACTTTTGATTTACATGCCAAATCCTTTTAGGATTTAAATATATAATTTCACAAATTAATAATGCATTTTTTATTAATTTTTATTTTAATTGATACTTAATTTTAATGGTAAAATTAATCATCATAATATAAGTCCATATATTGCCAACAATATGTTATCGTAATAATTATTCGAATTCCCATGTTCCATATAAAATATTCAAACAAATGAAAAATCACCAAGTCCATAAATAATAATAATTTGAATATTTTCATAAAGCTGGTTTGATATAGCATTGTCAGATAAAGCAGAGGCAGTATTCATCACGGACACTACAAAAGTCGAACAAAACATAAGACGACCAAATTGATTAAAATAAAATAACCAGAATAAATAACCAAAAGATTCACTATCATTAATGAATCATTTTACCTATGATTAAGGCCTAATCATGTTTTAGGAAGGATCATCAAGGTGGGTGCGGCCCTGCGGGGTTATTCGTTCCACAATGCCATGCCCCACAACAGAAGTTATGGGTCATGATATGACGAGTCAAATGAATTTTATACCTAATGATGATCTCGTCTAATCTGTTTAGACTTAACCGTAGTTAATTTAACTTACAAGAAATTTGGGATGTTACATACTCCACCCCTTAGAATAATCATCATCTCGATGATTTCAGGATAAATAGAAAAACTAAACCCATCATTCATTTGTGGCATTAATATATTTCAAATCAGTTTAAAATTTGTATCAATATCATTTCAGCTAAATCATAAAGGTCACAACATCCCTTATATATCTAGAAAATCAGTCACATAATCTGTAGACATAATACATTACTCGCTAAACGATATATTTTTCAGTTCATTACAAAATCTTCAACAATAACTATTCATCAAAAAGTACCTTAGTTCCAATATTCATTTGTAAGCTTATCTACAGGATTTTCTTATCTACTTCTTTACAGAAAAACTAAATTTAGCACTATAACAAAAATATATTCTTTAAAATCAGTCAAACAGATGCGGAAAAGTAGTCTAGATATCTTCCAGATTCTCCCAAGTGGCACTTTCTTCAGAATATTGGTCCCACTGGACCTTACATTGTGAAACCTCAATGGTTTTCAAGTGCAACTTGTAGGTTCCTGGTATCCTTATAGGCTCAACCGTGATTACCCCTGGATCCAGAACCTACAATGAATCCCAAATAAGTACATGTGTTAAATTAGGTACATATTTCTTAAGCAAGGATACATGAAATACATTGTGCATCATGGATAGAACGGGAAACACAGTCTTAGCTTCTAGGCTACTAGTCCAACGGCCTCTAGGACTTCAAATGGTCCTACAAACCTAGGAGATAGTTTAGCTGACCTGCCAAACGAAATGGATCTCTTTTTAGGTTTGACCCTAAGAAAAACTTTATCTCCCACGTTAAATTTTCTGTCAATTCTTTTTAAATCTGCATAATTTTTCTGTCTATTTGCAGCCTCTTTCAATATTTCTTGGATTAATTTAACCTGTTTTTCCATTTCCGACAGCATTTCAAGTCCAATTAGTACTATATCTTCAGGATTATCCCAACTTATTGGTGTTCTACACCTACGACCATATAAGGCCTCAAAAGGATCCATCTGAATGGAAGAATGGTAGGTCTTATTATAGGAAAAATCAAGCAAGGGAAGATACTCTTCCCATTTGTATTGCTGATCCATGCAATACATTCTTAGTAAATCTTCCAACACTTGATTTACTCTTTCAGTTTGACCATCAGTTTCAGGATGGTAGGTAGAACTTATGTTCAATTTTTTCCCTAAGGCAACATACAAAGTCTACCAAACTCTAGACATCATCCTTGAGTCCCCTGTCTGAAATTATTATTACGGAACTCCATGTAATCGAATAAATTCTTACACAACCCTTTTTGCCAATATGGGTGAATTATCCTTTAAATTACTTGCTATAATATATGCCACTTTAGTTAACTTGTCTACAACTACAAGTATAACATCAGGTTTATTATGGGACATAGGTAGACCTTGGACAAAATCCATACTTATAACTTTCCACTTATATTCTGGCACGTTGTGAGGATATAATAATCTTGCTAGATGTGAATGTTCAACCTTTACTTGCTGACATTCTAGGCATTGTGAGACGTAAAGAATCACATCACTTTTCATCTTTTTCCAAAAGTATTGCTTTTTGATGTCCACCATCATTTTTGTTACTCCTGGATGTCCTGAGTAGGGAACATCATGAAATTCTCTCATGACTTTACTTCTGAGTTCTTTACCCTCTGGTACATATATTCTACTATTATAATGCAGAATCCCATCTATTTCCACCTTGAAACCATCATACCTTTTGTCCCTCGGATATTTTTCTAAAGTTGTTCTAACATGATTGTAGTAGGGATCATTTTTAACTCATTTTTGATTGTATCTTTGAACCGGATTCTTAATGTAATTATCACAAAGCAATATAATTTATGCCACTTAAAGGATTATCCACCCTATTCTCTTTTCCCTTAATGTAATTTATATCAAAGTCATAATTTTCTAGGAACTCCAGCCATCTTCACTACCTTGCATTTAGATTCAGCTGTGTAAAGATGTATTTGAGCCCAAGATTATCTATTTTGAGTTCAAAAGGTTTCCCAAGCAAATAGGGCCTCCATACTTATAGCGCATGAAAAATCGTAGAAAGCTCAAGATCATGTGGTGCATAATTTACTTCATGCACCCTCAACTTCCTACTTTCAAAAGCTACCACATGCCCATCTTTTAGTAGTACTCTGCCCAAACCTTCCCTTGAAGCATCGGTTACCACTAAGAAATTCCCATTTGGATCTCGAATCTTCAACACCGGAGCACTTGTGATTCTACCTTTTAACTCCTTAAAGTATTCTTCACACTTGATGTCCCAAACAAATTTCTTACCCTTCTTTTGCAAAGAAGTGATAGGTCCCGCTAACTTAGAAAAGTCCTTTATGAACTTCCAATAGTAGCCTGTTGGACCCATAAAAATTCTCACTTCATGCACATCCTTCGGTGCTAGCCATTCCATGATGGCACTGATCTTTGAAGGGTCCACTGAGATTCCCTCTTTAGTTATTATGTGCCCTAAGTATTGTACTTCGTATTGATAGAAAACACACTTAGATAATTTTCCATATAATTTATGTTTTCTAAGAAATCCCAGCACAATCCTTAAATGTTCATCATGTTCTTCATCATTCTTGGAGTATATTAATATATCATCGAGAAAGATAAGTACAAATTGGTCTAAGTATTCCCTAAACATGTTGTTCATCAAGTTCATGAAAGCGGCAGGTGCATTTGTTAGACCAAAGGGCAAAACTGTAAACTCGTAATGCCCATACCTTGTTCTAAAAGTGGTTTTATGGATATCTTCATTCTTGATTCGTAGTTGATGATAACCAGATCTGAGATCTATCTTGGAAAACACTTTTTGCCCCCATTTGATCAAATAGATCATCAATTCGGGGTAGTGGGTATCGATTCTTTATTGTTACCTTGTTGAGCATTTGGTAATCAATACAAATTCTGAGGGTCTGATCCTTCTTTTCACGAAGATTACCGGTGCACCCCATGGTGATATACTTGGTCTAATCAAACCCAAGGACAACAACTCATGTAATTGAGCTTTCAATTCAACTAATTCGGTTGTTTTCATTTTGTACGGTGCCTTGGAAATTGGTTTCGTTGCTGGTTTGACCTCTATTGTGAAGTCAAATTCACGCTTAGGTGGAAGTTCGGGTAACTCATTTGGAAACACATCTCTAAATTCCCTTAGAATGGGAAATGCTTCAATTTCAAGCTCAATTTCCTGTCTCAAATTTTTTTTTTACAAAGCATATAGATTGCAGCCTTTCGCTTTTCCTTTTTCAACTGCATGGCAAAAATTTGCCTAGTGACAAACTCTCTTTTAACACCCTGAACACTTGTTTTTTGTTGATCATCGCAACAAGGTTACACTTTTTCCTAAGAAATCCAAGGTTGCATTATGTTGACTTAACCAATTTATACCTATGACAACATCATAGGATCCAAGAGGTGCCACATACAAGTTTAATCTTGTTGTGAACTCAGGTAATTCTAGTGGTGCCTCAAACAAACACTGCTTCACTCTATGTACAACATTATTTCCATATTGTATACAGTCCAAGTGTGTTCCATGTACCTAGCTCTTATTTTGAGTTTATCAACTACTTTATATGAAACAAAACATTCTATTGAACCGGAATCAAATAAAATAGAAACAGGTTCTCCAAAAAGTTTACCTGAGGTTTCAATGGGAGTCACTTGCTTTTATGCTTGCTTATTATGGATCTGCATCATAAATCTTATGTTATTTCCCTCTTTATTTAATGCAGTAGATCCCTTCTGTTGGTTATTCCATTTTCTTTTTGCGGTCAGTTGTTAGCGAAATAATTACCACCGCACTTAAAACATCCACCTAGAGGTCCTTTTCTCTCAATCTTATTCTGGCTAAAACGTGTTCCTTGTTGCCCATTATTTTTATTATTCACAACAGTTCTACCCTGCTATTCCTCTTTTATTAACAGGCCTGAACTTGTTGTTTCCCTTTTTCCATGTTGGTTTACTTGCGGTTGGTGTTTGAAAACTACTATATTTCCTTCTATTTTCCTCTTTAGAGGCATAAATACTTCACAACTTTTGTTCTTGCTTGATAGCTTTTTCAAACACTATTTCCATCGAAGTAGGTCCATGAACATCTACCTCACCACCAATGCTAGGATTCAATCCCATTATAAATTTTCTCACTCTAAACTTCTCATCCCTTTGATACATAGGAACATATTTCAGCAATCGAGTGAAATGTTCCCAATATTCTATAACTAAGTACTTTCCTTGAGTCATATTTTGGAATTATGCCATCTTTTGGTCAAAGTATAGCTGAGGTATCCATCTTTGACAGAAGTAGGCCTTAAAATGCTCCCACGTGATCATACAAGAATTAATTCCTAGTTCCATTTTCCAGTTATCCCACCAGGAAGATGCTTCATGAGACAATTGGTAGGCTCCCATACTACTTTTGTCTCCTCTGAAAAGTCCCTAATCTCAAAATATTTTTCCATTTTAGATATCCAATTTTCAGCGCCATCTCCAAGAGTTGTACCATCAAATATAGGTGGAGTTATTCTTTTAATGTCCCTTGTTAACTCAAAGAGCCCAGCCTTGCTTTCTTATTTTCCTTTCATTCAGGTGCTCAGGTTGATCATCATATTGCTCATCATCCCTATGATCCTCATCTTCTTCACCACCCTGACCTTGTTGTTCTAAGGCAACAACTCGGTTTCGGGTGTCATTCAAAAGGTTGAGGATTTCTTCTAACTTAGCAGCCGTATTATCCGGCATGTCACCAATATTTACCCCACTGTCACTCGCCATATTAGCTCTTGTTGCCAGCCTAGCCAAAGTTTCCTATTTTTATAAAAGAGGATACTTTTTATTAGAACGTGTGTCCCATTAATGTCCAAGTGTTTGAGCCTATGGCTCTAATACCAAAATGTAATGCTCAAAATTACTAGAACTAGAAAATGGGGATAATTTTTTTAAACATACAACTACATTCATTCATAAACATTTATTTAATCAAATTTGTTCTTTTGATCTTATTCGATAACTTCCATGTAAGCCATGTGCAGCTGAGAAGGGTGTATCCAGATCTCCACGATATCCCTTCGCCACTACTTCGAGTGACAATGATTACTAGCATTTCGGTTCAACCTTTTTGTTGAGATCATGGAAACCATGTGAAAGTCCTTAGGTCTACCATGAAGCTAGTTTTCCAACTTCATATTTCGGTGTTCGACCATTTCTTGCCTCATGTTCAGTGTTCAACTTCCCATGATCAGGTTACTAGAAATTTTAATTTAGTTAGAGGACTAGGTGATCAAACAATGCATAACCATCAATACATTACTTTGGCCAAAGTTTTCCGTCATGTAGGTTGCAGCTAAACTCAAGACAACACACTTGTCTTATGAGTTTAAGTCTTCCGCCACCTCACAACTATCCCTTTCACAGTTATCTAGATCTTATAGTTTGTATTTACTTAACTTCCAATTTAACCTATCTTGCAAGAGTTTATATCGAGATAAATGCCAAAGGCCAACTAGGATCATTAGATAAGTCTAATGGATATTTTCATCTATTTACCATCCCATTTAGTCTTTGTTTTCCTGATGTTTGTTTTTTAACCTTAAATTACCTTTTACAACGATACTCTTCCATTCTCTATACAACAGATTTACAATCTTATCATATAATACCAAGTTTACCGAAAGGCGAATTAAATATATATTAAAACATTTATATTTAATTATTCCTTCAATTAGCTACGCCAGAAATAGCTTATTTAATTTATAAATTAAAGACAATTGATTGTAATAATAATTGCCCAACTATCGGCTTCATACATTGACAAATATCAAATAAAGTAATATATCAATTTATGGATTTCTCACTTCTAATATTTAGCATTTTCTCATATGGAGATATTATTACATACAAGGTAATCATCTCTTTATTAAAATCATAAATTACATATGTCGTTAAGGCAAAATATATAACTATTATGGTAACTCTCACATAGTGAGGTTTGAATATTAACAATGGGTCCAAGATCCCAATAAATTTAGTCAAAATTTTGGGATATCATCCTTCTACAAATTGAGATCCAAGTATCTCATTTAGATCCATGCTATGATAAAACTTCACAAGACATGAGTTTCCACATATCCAAATGTGATGGCTAATTGTCCTGCAAGACTGGAGTAGTGGTATGTTGTCAGTTCAAAATGAACTGGCATGAATATTAACTCCAATTTCTGATGCAATTATTTAATAAAATATGAAATTATATACAAGTTATTTTATCATCAAACGTATGGTAATACAAATGGAGGATGTATTATTACTTGTTTTTCATCAAGACACAATTATGAATGTACACAAATAGAACAACCAATTTCTATTACAGCAATCATGTTTCACTCTAATCAAGGATCAAGTCATAATCAAACCATAATCATTAAATATCCAAATTCGATTAAACCAAAAGAAAATCAAGAAACACACATAATCAAATCCATAATCATTATAATATATATATAATATGTATATTAATATATATATATATATATATGTATATATATATATATGTATACTTATATATATATATATATATGTATATATATATATATATATATATATATATATATATATATATGTATATATGTATGTATGTATGTATATATGTACACACACACACAGTATATATATATACATATATATATATATATATATATATATATATATATATATAGTATATATATATATATATATATATATATATATATGTATGTATATATATATATATATATATATATATATATATATGTGTGTGTGTGTGTGTGTGTGTGTGTGTATACATATATATACATCTATATATGTATATGTATATATATATATACATATACATATACATATCTATATGTATATATACATATATATATGTATATGTGTGTGTATATATATATATATATGTATGTATGTATGTATGTATTTATATATATGTATATATATATATATATATATATATATATATATATATAAATACATATATATACATACATATATATACATACATATATATACATACATATACACATATACACATATATATATATATATATATATATATATATAGGAACAATCAACTAAACAAAGTGTAAAAACACCTCTATTAAATCATTTCATCATGTTCTTTAGGGTAACCGACAAATCAACAAAACAAATTAACCCACATACCACGGGATGATAATTTTTGAAGTCTATTCGCATAGAATAACTTCAATAAGTTTCTAACACTTTCTAGTAACAAAATACTTTGAGAAAAACTAAGTCATCTTACTTAGACTGTTAACACTAATTTATTTTTCAATCAGTTAATAAAATTATACCTACAGGAAAATCAACTTATTCGTTCCAACATTAATTTCGCATTAATTTCTGTTCTGTTTAGAAATTATTAGAATCCGGAAGCAAATATATCAGGAAAAATGATGAAATACCTGGTAAAAACATTTTTCACACTACCCAGAAATCACTTTGCTCATATAAATAAATTATTGTTTGACTGTAATAAAACCCAGAGGCTGAAATTTATTTGGGTTTCCAGAAATCAAATTTAAATAGAAAATAAAATAAAATAAAAATGATTAGGAACACCCATCTGTGTTTTTCTAGGTTTATCTAAAACCACACAAAGGAAGCTTAAGAGGATACAGAATCCATCAATTTCCTTTTTAAATTTCATTTCCAAAAATTAAATTAGAAGCTGTCCACAAATTCATTTAATTGCCATTTAAAACAGAATGTGTATTTCCTCATTATTTACAAATAATGCTATAGAGAAGGGAGAAGATATTCATGCCTAAAGTAAACCCAAAATCAGCAACCTTCAACTCTTCCCGCTCCAACAAGTTGAATCCTTCCTTCCTCCAAAACTCACGTAGGTATTTCCAGAAGAGAAGAATGAAAACAAACAAAGGAAAAATAAAAGAGAATATAAGGAAGAAACTATACTATAATGGAGAATTTTCGGGCTTCCAAATGTTGCTTCATGCGTCAATGCATGTCGTGATGCCACATACTCGGTGTCAGATGAAGGCGTGTCCCTTTCAAAACTCTCAGATTTTAAATATTATTATTATTATAGTTTTTAACTTTTGATTTACATGCCAAATCCTTTTAGGATTTAAATATATAATTTCACAAATTAATAATGCATTTTAATTTTTTAATTTTAATTGATACTTAATTTTAATGGTAAAATTAATCATCATAATATAAGTCCATATATTGCCAACAATATGTTATTGTAATAATTATTCAAATTCCCATGTTCCATATAAAATATTCAAACAAATGAAAAATCACCAAGTCCGTAAATAATAATAATTCAAATATTTTCGTAAAGCTGGTTTGATATAGCATTGTCAGATAAAGTAGAGGTAGTATTCATCACGGACACTGCAAAAGTTGAACAAAACATAAGACGACCAAACCGATTAAAATAAAATAACCGGAATAAATAACCGAAAGATTCACTATCATTAATGAATCATTTTACCTATGATTAAGGCCTAATCATGTTTTAGGAAGGATCATCAAGGTGGGTGCGGCCCTATGGGGTTATTCATTCCGCAATGCCATGCCCCGCAATAGAAGTTGTGGGTCATGATACAACGAGTCAAATGAATTTTATACCTAATGATGATCTCGTCTAATCCTGTTTAGACTTAACCGTAGTTAATTTAACTTACAAGAAATTTGGGATGTTACAGTCCACTATGCAAGTTGGAGCAGCGTTTCAACCATGAAATCAAGCATCTCCTGCAAGCTATAATGTCTTGGAAAAGGGCCTTCCCATGGACAATTTACCTGCAACCGATTCTAAAAACTTTCATCTGTGTTGTAGCCCTTGATTAAACCATGTTATCCTTCATTCTTCGAATATTTTTTAGCACATCAACATTCTCCATTTAAACATTTTCATTGTATGCATACCCTTGTTCCTGATATGTTTCATAACCAAACTGGTTTTGACACTACTCATATGGGTAAGCATAATGGTTCTGAATCTGATCATAATGCTGATCTGGAGGAGATGAGAAATAAATTGGAGGTGGACTGCACTGCCGCTGCTGCAAGTGTGAATTCCAAGATGGGAATGAAGTCATGAATGCACAACTTCATGGGATAGAAGAAGATAAAATATGAGGAAAGAAGAATGGGTGTAAATGGATGGAAGGAAATTCTGCAACTCAGAGAATGAGTTGTTGACCAGATTGAGTCACCGGATGTGCTTTGCATGTGCTCGAAGGTGAATCTCACCAAGAACACATCAACCGATGAAATGAAGTGGTAAGGTGCTTCAAACTGATCCCACCGAGTGTGCAGAGCTGTTATCACGGAATCACATCACACTATGGCTTGCACAAGTGTGTTTTCTTGAGATCACGGTGTGATTGGATAACATGGGTACTGTCTCCAAGTTGTGGGACTTGCTTCTTGAGATAGACCTCAAGATAAAATTAGTTTTTGCTCCTAAATTACTCCGCCACGATCTACTCTAATGCAAGAAAAACTATCTAATCCTAATCTAACTTTCCAAGAGACCAGGGAGGGAGATTGCATGAAAATAAAGCCTAAACTAAAGCGGTGATACAAAAGAAAAGGAGGGAATGAGGATAGTTTTCCAATGTGTGAAAAATAAAAGCAAAATACATACTAGAAGGGGTGATAATAGTCCTCCACAATCTGGAAAATGCATTCACAATCATAGTTCATACATGCACAATAATAATGAATCCTGCAACAACATAGAATAGACACAATATATATGCAATGGGATTAAAGGGGCAAGAGGAATGCAACAAACACAGCAGGGGAAGATACATCCACAAACTTGCATCTATTACTTCATGAGTATGCACAATCTAATCTATTACAAGATAAGGGCCTGGATCACCATGCAAGGAGTCCACTACAAGGGCTTGCAACACATTGGATTCACAAAGCAAATTTGACAGAGTTTTTCTACACAAAAACTACTTCCCAGTTGTGAGCCCAACACTCTGACTTATAGAATCTTCCGAGGAAAAAGAGGGAGAGAGAAGTGGAAATCCCAAAAATCTCCATTCATGCCACTTGCAAGATGCCAAAATGGATTGGAATGATGACATGTTACTTGAAAAAGGTCCACCATGCTCTCCCACACCATGCAGCAGTGAGAAAGGTCCACCATGCACCCCCACTACCAAAAATGTTGTTCAGATCCTTTCCACATTTTTAGCACAATCACTATCGATTCTTCATTGAGCCCCATATTTCTTGATTTCTATACATTGGATTCGAAACCACAATTCCAACGACGCTAATTTTGCATGATTTCATTTAGAAATGCAAAAGATATGGAATTTTGAGTGAAGGGAGTTGTTTTGGGTCCACGAGGCATTTCTGACTTTTGTGGGGACTTTGGATATTTAAATTTTGGAATTGGATATGTTTCCTTCCTTTTCAGCCATGTACCCTCAGCAAAATTAATATTTCAGGTTTCCATGGCGTAGAGGATGTTGAGAGCTTTCCAACGATATAATATTTATTAAATTTCAAGCATCGGGGCAAAAGTTATGCCCATTTGAAAATTTACATTAATCCGCTCAAGAAAAAGTGAAAATGCAAATTTGCAAAATAGACCCTAGGGCCTGAAAATGCAAATTGCACAATTTGTAAAAATTGCAAAATTTTGAATAATTTCCCCCAGGCCCGAAATCATGAAATTGGCAAAATTCTCAAAATATGCCCAAGCCCGAGATCTCGAAATTGGCAAAATTCTCATAAACTACCCTGGCCTGAAAGCCCGAAATTGGTAAATTTTGCAAAAACTCTTCCAGGCCCAAAATCCCAAAATTAGCCAAATTCTCAAAAATTCCCCTAGGCCCGAAAGCCCGAACTTGGCATATTTTGCAAAAAATCCCCCCAGGCTGTAACTTACAAAATATGAAGAGTTAGAAGGACTTCTTTATATTTTCAGAAAGGGGAAGAAATTTCCTATCTGATGAAGATGATTTTGGGAATCCTTAAGTACTTAAAATATGTAAAAATCATA
This sequence comes from Taxus wallichiana var. yunnanensis, assembly GCA_018340775.1. Classification (NCBI taxonomy): domain Eukaryota; kingdom Viridiplantae; phylum Streptophyta; class Pinopsida; order Cupressales; family Taxaceae; genus Taxus; species Taxus wallichiana. The sequence goes on from CM031234.1 coordinate 20,682,513, forward strand.
TTGAAGCACTAAAAGGGGGAAAATGGTGTTAGTTGACCAAAATTAGGCATGAGCTTATTTTGGACAACAATTTGGTGACTCAGTGGGGTTATCTACCTGTCAGATGAAACATGGCCAGCTGCCTGTAGCAATCCATTGGGCATGAAGTCTTCCTAGTAGTCTCATATCTGATCTGGGACTGCCTTCGCTATTTGCACTCTCATCCTTTGTAAGAAAACCTTGAAGTCGAGGTTTGTGAGAGTAGAAAATTGCCTGAAAATTGGAAGCTTTTCCCTCACTTGAATTTCTATAAATCTGATCTGCTTAAGCATGCTGAACCTGGAACCGATTTGCTTTTGTTCGAATTGACCATTCACATTATAAAAATCTTTTGAATAAAAATTTATGTGAGTGGAAAATTGTTTTGGAACAAAAATTAATCTCTTTCTTCTACAAGTGATCTATTAGGATGAAGGATGAGCCTTTGAAACTGTCCCAAAATCTGATTTTTGCCAAGTTTTGAAGAAAACCGAATCAAATCATGGCAAAAGATGAAGTATTGTAGAATTTTGAAACATATGCCGATTAGGAATGTTTGGAACTACGTTGTTAAAACCTGATTTCCTCATGAACATGCCTTGTCTGAAATGGATTGTGCAAGAGCAACAAACACCACAACACACTATGTACAAAAGGGAAAGATCATACATGTCCCAAGTGGAACATGCAGAGTGTGAAAAATCACTTCTTATGCAAAAAGCAAACCTACCTACTCGCACTAACTAGAAGCAAAGGGAACTCAAACAAATCCTAGTAATCGGGGAGAAGTAGCTTCCCTTTCTAAAAATAGGCAGCCATGTATATGATTTAGCACCGAATCATTGCTTATATGAGTGAAAAACTCGACAAGAGTCCGATCCTCGACCAAAATTTTCAAGGTATCAACTGGAAACAAGACAAATACCTCTTTTAGTTGTTCGCGGTTGTATTGAAGAGGCATTTCATTTGAACCACAGTACTCGAAACTCATTTGTTAGGATTATACCGGTTATGCAGGTAAACAAGCATCTAATGAAATTACTAGTATAATTCAGATTATGAGCAGCAATATAACACCAAATAACACAATATTTCATAATAATGATCTCAATATGCAATTGTAATAGCTTCGCCACTTCAAGGGGGCAACCTCCAAACCATATAATAAGACTCAAATGCTCAAATGATAATGAACTACTACCTACAATCCTCTATATATACTATTCATATGTTATGGCCATCACCAGGCCGACCTATTAAGCATGAGAAAGTATAAATGATATAATAAAATGATATGGTAAGCCACAAGTCGGATACTTATATCCTAATACAAGCAATAGGTTAAGGGCATAGCATGCCCTTCCCCTTCAAACCAATGTTGTCCTCAATGTTGAATAATCTTGGATGTTGCTACAGAAAACCTTCATCCTCCTAGGTGGCATCTTCTATGCTCAGATTCTTCCACTTGATCAGATATTCCTTAATGTCTCTAGTTCTCAGCCTCTTAGTACGTGTTTATAGAATATTCTTTGGCTCCAAAATGATTCTTCCTTCCTCATCAAGTTCTAGTAACTCTGTCTGGGCTTCAAATTTATGTCCAATAACCTTCTTCAGGCATGAAACATGGAATACGAGTGTATGTGTGAAGATGGAGGCAACTCTAGTTTATAAGCAACACTGCCAATTTTCTCGTAGAACCCGATAAGGGCCATAGTGTTTAGGAGAAAGTTTGTTGTCCTGTTTCGTTGCTTTAGAGACATCTGTTTGAAAAATGGGAGTTGTCTTGGTTAGTATGTTTCCTCTTCATGGTTTTGAGGTATGTCTCTTAAAGTCATTTAGCATGTTCTTATTGGTTATTCATGTTGGGTATGTCAAGTGTCATGTCTTGTTGTTCTTTATAGCATATAATCTAGTGTTGCATAGTTGGTTGAACTCTTGAGGTCTAAGTATGTCTTGTCAAGATGAAATAACATGAAAATTATGTTTCAGTGAGTATGATTCATATTGATGTATTTGAAAGGAGATTATTGTATTTTGGTAATCATTCATGAGGCCTTCATTTGGTTAAAATATGTGTGTCTAGCACTATTGACATGTTTAGTGGTCGGTGATGTCTCTAAGAAGTTCTCTCCAAGTAAAACAATGTATCATGAGTTGTCATGGACCTAAGTAGCCCGTTTCATGCATTCCCATGTGTGTATGATGTATGTAAAGCTTGAAGTGGTTGTTAGTGCAAAATCACAGCACCCCTGGATGCAGATCAGGCTTCTAGGTTGATCACTCAGGCATCCAGTGTGATTGCACAACATTGAATCCTTTCTCCAGGTGTGGGACCTGTAAAATGAGAAAGGAATCTCCAGAGAAGGCTGGTTCCTGCTCCTAAACTACCTGCCACAAGCTATTCCAGTGCAGGCAAGCTAATCTAATCCTAATCTAACCATGCCAAGGAGACACAGAGAGAGAGAGAGAGAAGGGAAAAACAGCAAAATCCTACACTAAAACGGTGATACACCAGAGAAGGAGAATGTTGAACCTCTATCAAAACTGCCATGGGACAAAGAGAGGTGAGCAATGGGAAGGATGGATAGATGCATCACAGGCCCAAGGATAGATTTCACAGAAAGTGTCCCAAAACTCCATGAACACAGCTCCAGACCTGCAATGAACATTCAAATGTGCACAAATACCTGTAATGAAGAGAGGCAAGAAGAAAACAAGCAAAGAACGAGCAAGGATGGACAGATGCATCACAAAACATGTTTTGTTGCTCCAGAAGTTTGCACAGAACATCATTTCATTAGTAAAAGGCAAAAATGCCATTACAGAGCAGGGAGGAGGTTCGAGCTCCATTTTCAACCCTAGAGAAGAAAAGAAGGGAGGGCAGAGCAGAAAAGATGAACAACTTATTATTTTTTAAAATGAGCCAAATCTGGCTTTTACATTGCATGGGTCGAGCCCAGGAGACAGAAACGTACAAAAACATGAGAGCCCATCCCTCCTCGACTGCAGATGCATTAAAATGGCATGGGGGACCTTACAAACCCATACCCTAGCATCTTTGACCGATTTTGAGGAGAATGCGACCCATTCTGCATTAATTCTGGTTGTTGGAATGTCACTTCTGGCCATGAACACGCGTCAGATCTGTTTCTCAATTTTCTCTCTCTAGACTACACCAAAATTCAAGATTGATCCCAGAATCATGTAGAGAATTTCAACAGCTTTTTGTTGATATAAAGAAAGTGCAAATCTGAGTTCTAGATCGAAAGATATGACGATCTGAAGTTTTAGGGCACGGAGCATGACCAAAACGAATTTTAAAATCTTTTCCCGTGCTTCGCCACCTGGACGACACATGGCAGGCTCTGATTCGTTGAATAATTCTCTCTCCTCCACCTTTCCGTGGGCTTTCCTTTGAAATTTCCTTGTGGGCCCTAGCTTGGACACGTGGCACTATCCTATCGGTTCGGTCGGTGCTTGAAACCTCACCCTTTGACTTTTGGACTTTTCTCCTTGTGACACGTGTCATGATTTGATTGGTCCACGGAGTGTCCTGCTGCCGTCTATTTCGTGCCCCTCACGTCCATTTGTCCTGGATGTCCCAGTCTTTGTGCTGCGAACCACTGGAGGCTTTTCGGGTGACTTTCGCATCTTCCGCGTCCATTCGTTCCAATTGTCCCAAAGGTGACCTTGAGCAGGACTTAGCCAATTTTCATGATTTTTCTGGCCCGAGCACTGCCTTTCTCGCAACTTTTTCACATTTTCTCGAGCTTTCTCTTTTCAACCTAGACAGAGAGTTAGAAAAATTTGAGGGGACCCTAGAAACATGATTTTTGGCCCCTGAATCAATTTATTTCACGGGACTAAGTAATTTGATGCATGTTATCAAAATTTACCCTGCGGGGTGAATTTTGGATAACAATTTGGCGACTCAGCGGGGTCATCTGACTGCTAGATGAAGTTACCAGTTGCTTGAAGCATTCATTGGGCATGGAGTCATGAGTTGTAACCTGCAACTGATCTGAACTTTGAAAACCTCCCTCTGAGCCACTTGAAACCCACCGGACATGGAGTTGTTCTCACCAAAATGCCACTGAAACGAACTGTGCAAGAGCAGAACCAGCAACACCAAAACTATGTACAGAACTAAAAATCATACATGCTCCAAATGGAACATGCAGAGTGTGCACAAGCACTTCTTCTACTGAAAGCAAACCTAGCTACTCTACTCTAACTGGAAGCAAAGGCAAGCTAAACAAACCCTGCAACTGGTTGTGAGAAATAGCTTCCTTTCTTCAAAATTGGCAGCCATGCAATTGATTTGGAGCTGATCATGGTTGTTAGGATGAGTGGAAAATCAACAAAAAGCTGGTATTCCACACAAATCATCAAGGTATCAGCTGAAGGCAAATTCAATACCTCTTTTAGTTGCTCTGCATTTGGGTTGAAGAGGTATGACAGCTGATCCTTGATACTTTGTAGCTCACCCTCATGCTCAGAAGCAAGCATGACTGGTTGTGACTTCTCCTTTGGCTCCAATGAAGCCAAATACCTGATTGGGCAAGGTCTGATGCGTTTGATATGCCCATAGCTCGATTCTCAACTCCAAAAGTGGAGTCTTTTTGTAGACCCTCAATGGATGGTGTGGAAGCAATGGCGAAATTCTTTTGTCCTTTCTCTTCCTCCAATGAAGAACATGAAAGATTAAAATCTTCCAATCTTGATTCTGAAGAGCTGTTATAAGATGTAGGCTTCTGCAAATGAATGTTCTCCTTCATGACATAGAGACTCAAGTGTTTGGAATGTGGATGATGAAAGAGAGAATGGTGGAAACTCAACCGGCTCTTCTCCATCAAAACAGTCCTCCAAATCTTACAGATAAACTGCCTCATGGCTGTCCTGCTACAAATGTTCAACTTCCTCCATGGTGTCCTCTTGATCTGTAACTTGACCACCATGGTTTCTTTCACCCTCCAACATTGTGTTTGAGAGATCAAACTCCTCTTCAGTACTAGAACTTGAGAGAGGTGAAGTAGAAAGAAGAACTGAAGGTTCTCCTGTAGCCTGCTTTGTGCTCAAAGCCCTTGGATCTGCAATTTTCTCCTCCACAACTGGGATGTGCTCCTCCTCTTTTGGATCTGGAGCAGCTTCTCCTTCCTCAAATGTTTGAAGAAAATCTTGCTCTTGATTGAACTCCTCCTCCAGCATGAAGTTTGTCAAATCAAACTCTTCAATCTGCTGCTCTAGAGGACAAGTTGGGACTGCAAGATCTTCTTCTTCTGTTGTAACAAAATCAATCCTGACCACCATTTTTCTCCAACTCCCATCTCTTCTGAAGGATTAACCATCAAGGGGATATTTTTCATCCCAAATTTAAGAGCCCAACTCTTCAGATTTTGAACTTCTTTATCTTTGTCCGGCTCTTCTTTTTCTTTGTTGTTTTCCTTGGGCATTCTGATTTTCATCCTCCCAACATGGATTTGGGAATGCAAGAGGAGGGATAGGTTGCAACTCAATTGATTTGGCATTTTTTTGTGGTGGTGGAGGTAGAAACTCTTGTTTCTTTGGAGGAGGGGGTATTTCTGCTAGCTCTTGTGGAGGGGATGACTGTTTGGAAGGGAAAAGGAAAGAAGAATTGAGGTGTGGTGGAAGACTGAGAGGTGGAGAAATGGATTCAACACTTGGGACAGCAGATGGAGAGTTTAGAATTTGCAAGTCCAAATGAGATGATGCTGCTTGAGTAATGGGAAGAGAAAAACTAGATGATGGTGTAGAACTTACCCATTGACAAGGTTGTTCAACACCGAATGTATAGGCATCTATTTATGCTGTCCATTGTGCAAGTTGGGGCAGCATCTTTATCATGAAGTCCAACTTCTCCTGAGGGCTGAAGTGTCTTGGAAAAGGGCCTCCCCATGGACAAGGAGTCCTGCAACCAATTCTGAAAGCTCTCATCTGAGTTGTTGCTCTGGACTGCACCATCTTTGCCTCCATCTTTTGGATTTTCTCCAACAGACCAGCATCTTGGATCTGATGGTCTTCATTGTATGCATACTCTTGCTCTTGGAAGGCTCCATAGCCAAACTGACTTTGGCACTGCTGCTCATATGGGTATGCATACTGATCTTGAATCTGCTCAAAATGTTGATTTGGAGGATTTGTAAAACATGTTGGAGGTGGAATATACTGCTGTTGTTGATGTGAATTCCATGATGGAAATGAAGTCATGATTGCACAACCTCATGGAATGGGAAAGAATGAAAGAGATGGAAAGAAGGATGAACGGGAATGGATGGAAAACGGGTCTGTAACTTCAGAAATGGGTTGCTGATCAGATGGAGTCGCTAGATGTGTTTGCAAGTGCCTCCAAAGGCTGAAATCTTCACAGGAACACACCAACCTACAAAAGATGAAGTGGAAGACCTCTAAGGTCCCACCGGGCATGCCAAAACTGTTAGTGCAAAATCACAGCACCCCTGGATGCAGATCAGGCTTCTAGGTTGATCACTCAGGCATCCAGTGTGATTGCACAACATTGAATCCTTTCTCCAGGTGTGGGACCTGTAAAATGAGAAAGGAATCTCCAGAGAAGGCTGGTTCGATCCTAAACTACGCCACAAGCTATTCCAGTGCAGGTAAGCTAATCTAATCCTAATCTAACCATGCCAAGGAGACATAGAGAGAGAGAGAGAGAAGGGAAAAACAGCAAAATCCTACACTAAAACGGTGATACACCAGAGAAGGAGAATGTTGAACCTCTATCAAAACTGCCATGGGACAAAGAGAGGTGAGCAATGGGAAGGATGGACAGATGCATCACAGGCCCAAGGATAGATTTCACACAGAAAGTGTCCCAAAACTCCATGAACATAGCTCCAAACCTGCAATGAACATTCAAACGTGCACAAATACCTGTAATGAAGAGAGGCAAGAAGAAAACAAGCAAAGAACGAGCAAGGATGGACAGATGCATCATAAAACACATTTTCTGTTGCTCCAGAAGTTTACACAGAACATCATTTCATTAGTAAAAGGCAAAAACGCCATTACAGAGCAGGGAGGAGGTTCGAGCTCCATTTTCAACCCTAGAGAAGAAAAGAAGGGAGGGCAGAGCAGAAAAGATGAACAACTTATTATTTTTTAAAATGAGCCAAATCTGGCTTTTACATTGCATGGGTCGAGCCCAGGAGACAAAAACATACAAAAACATGAGAGCCCATCCCTCCTCGACTGTAGATGCATTAAAACGGCATGGGGACCTTACAAACCCATACCCTGGCATCTTTGACTGATTTTGAGGAGAATGCGACCCATTCTGCATTAATTCTGGTTGTTGGAATGTCACTTCTGGCCATGAACACGTGTCGAGCCGTTTCTCAATTTTCTCTCTCCAGACTACACCAAAATGCAAGATTGATCCCAGAATCATGTAGAGAATTTCAACAACTTTCCGTTGATATAAAGAAAGTGCAAATCCAAGTTCTGGATCGAAAGATATGACGATCTGAAGTTTTAGGGCACGGAACAGACCAAAACGAATTTTAAAATCTTTTCCCGTGCTTTGCCACCTGGATGACACGTGGCAGGCTCTGATTTGTTGAATAATTCTCTCTCCTCCACCTTTCTATGGGCTTTCCTTTGAAATTTCCTTGTGGGCCCTAGCTTGGACACGTGGCACTATCCCATTGGTTCGGGTCAGTGCTTGAAACCTCGCCCTTTGACTTTTGGACTTTTCTCCTTGTGACACGTGTCATGATTTGATTGGTCCGCGGGTCTGCCGGCTTTTTCGCGCCCCTAGCGTCCATTTGTCCTGGATGTCCCAGTGCTGTGTGGACCGCCTGGAGGCTTTTCGGCCGACTCATGTCTTCCGCGTCCATTCGTTCCAATTGTCCTAAAGGTGACCTTGAGCAGGACTTAGCCAATTTTCATGATTTTTCCTGGCCCGAGCCTATCTTCTACAACTTTTTCACATTTTCTCAGAGATTGCTCTTTTCAACCTGGACAGGAGAGTTAGAAAAATTCTGAGGGGACCCTAGAAACATGATTTTTTGGCCCTGAATCAATTTATTTGCACAGGACTAAGTAATTTGATGCATGTTATCAAAATTTACCCAGGGGGTGAATTTTGGATAACGATGGTCTTAAAGGAGTAATATATGGTGTGAGAGGTCTATTTAGGTACACACAGTCATTCATTGTTAAGACATGGTCATTTTGTGAAGTCGAGTCTTATAAATTGTCATGAATACCATCATGAGTTGAAAAAGTCTGTATCAAGTTCCTCCAGGTGTCTATGATGTCTTGATAATCATGAAAAGGATCCTCTTTGGTGTCTTGAATATTTTTTGAGTGTCTAAAGTCTGTGGAGTCTCAAAGAATCCTATATGAATTTTATAGTGTGTTATAATTTTGTCATGAGCTTCAAGGGCTTGAACCATGTATGTCTAAGAATATGTAAAAGTTTGTGAAGCTATGAAAATGCCTCAAAAGTTTGGTGGAGATGTCAAGAGTTCATTGGCTTATATTTCATTCCTTGTGTCTCAAAGTGGAGTATGACTGTGTAAACAAGTTAGTGATTTCATTACAATAGTGTTAATCCTCAGTTAAAAGTATATGAGGTGTTTGTCATGAAATTCAAAAGCATGGATCATATATGTCTCAAATCTTGTCATGGTGGTTGTATGAATCTTGAAGGTAATTGTCATTTGTATTAGGTCTGAGTATGTTTAATGCTCACAAACAACTCCAATTTTGTGTTAAGATGGTTTGTAGCATCATAAAGGTGTCAAATTGCTTGTGAACATCATAAGATTGTCTTACAGTGGTGTCTTAGCATAGTCAGTAACAAAATATGAAACTCTCAGTTGATAAAGAGCTCAAGAAGGGTTAATGACCTGTAATAGTGGATTAAGACACTTATTGATAAGGTTTTAAACATGAAAAAATTAATTTGCAATGAAGTCAAGGTTTGATCAGTCTTTGCATAAGTGTTTTGCTCCTATGGTTGAGATGGAAGGAAAACTATGGACTGCAAAAAGTGAGAAAATATGCTAATTAACCACATGATGGAAGTAGTTTGAGAAAGGAAGTTTTTGTCATGGTTGAGTGTGTCTTGGGTTTTATCCGAGTCTTCAAATTGAGTTCTTGACCTGTGCATCAGTCTTTAAGGGGTTCCCTACACAAGTTGGTTGAAGCTCAAAGAGTGTCATGGTCTAGTGCAAATGGATTTTCCCTAACCTCTGTCAAATGTGTCTTAAAGTGTGTCATTTCAGTTGTCCTATGTGTGTGAGTATGTTCCAAAGTTTGTGATCATATAATAGGTTAGTATTGTTTTGATTATATATCTTTTTCATGGTCAAGTTAGACCAAGCAAGAGTATGATGACTCAATATAATGTGATATGACCTCATTTGTACTAGGTCAAGGTCTAGAAAGTGGTTTAAGTGAGCTCTTGAGACGTGTCAATAACATCATATGTTCCTATGATTGTGTCTCTATGCATAAAGAATGTGTTTAGTGTGTAAAGAAGTTCTTAAGGTCTGTATAACCTTATGTATTTCATCAAAGTCATGGTCATAGTGTTCTTAGATCCATTATGGTCTTGAGATAAAGTTAGAAGGTTCAATAAAGACAAAGAAAAGGTTTGACTAGTGTCTAAAACACTATGAAGGTGTCTTGAACTACAATGAAAGGTCCATCATGAGAATATATATTCAATTTGGCAAGGAAATTAGTATCTTCAAAGCTAAGCATGATCAGTAGAGACTATAGAATTGTTTATACAATATCAAAATGGACATCTACAAGTGCTTATGGTGCTAGAAGCATGAAATGATCCCTAAAAAAGAATCCATGAAAACTAATTGGAAGGTGATGTTACAGGTCATAAATTAGTGTGAGAGAGTGTCTTAAAACAATATGTTACATGTATTGAAGAGTATGGTGTGGTATGTATGTGCCTATAGAGACTGAGAATATGCTTACTCCCAGGGGATTCAAGTGTATTGTGAAGAAATATATGCATTCTTCTATATGTATCAAATATTATGGTTAAGTTCCTCTTATCATTGAATCACAACACCCTATGGTTTGCACAAGTGTGTTTTCTTGAGCTCACAGTGTGATTGGATAACATGGGTACTATCTCCAAGTTGTGGGACTTGCTTCTTGAGATAGACCTCCAGAGAAAGTTGGTTCTTGCTCCTAAACTACCTGCCACAATCTACTCTAATGCAGGAAAAACTATCTAATCCTAATCTAACTTTCCAAGGGACCAGGGAGGGAGATTGCATGAAAATAAAGCCTACACTAAAGTGGTGATACACCAGAAAAGGAGGGAATGAGGATAGTTTTCCAATGTGTGAAAAACAAAAGCAAAATACATACCAGAAGGGGTGATAACAGTCCTCCACAATCTGGCAAATGCATTCACAATCATAGTTTATACATGCACAATAATAATGAATCCCTGCAACAACATAGAATAGACACAATATATATGCAATGAGATTGAAGGGGCAAGAGGAATGCAACAAACACAACAGGGGAAGATACATCCACAAACTTGCATCCATTGCTTCATGAGTATGCACAATCCAATCTATTACAAGATAAGGGCCTAGATCACCATGCAATGAGTCCACTACAAGGTCCTGCAGCACATTGGATTCATAAAACAAATTTGACAGAGTTTTGCTACACAAAAACTACTTCCTTGTTGTGAGCCCAAAGCACTTTGACTTATAGAATCTTCCCGAAAAAAGAGGGAGAGAGAAGTGGAAATCCCAAAAATCTCCATTCATGCCACTTGCAATATGAAAAAATGGATTGGAATGATGACATGTTACTTGAAAAAGGTCCACCATGCTGTCCCACACCATGCAGCAGTGAGAAAAGTCTGCCCATGCTTTATTTAGTGCACCCCCACTACCAAAAATGTTGTTAAGATCCAATCCGCGTTTTCAGAAAAAACACTATTGATTCTTCATTGAGCCTGGATTTCTTGATCTAGGAACATTGGATTCAAAACCATGATTCCAACGATGCTGATTTTGTGCGATTTCATTAAGAAATGCAAAAGATATGGCATTTTGAGTGGAGGCAGTTGTTTTGGGTCCACCAGGCATTTCTGTCTTTTGTCAGGACTAGATATTTAAATTTGAAACTGGATATTTCAGGTTTCCATGGCATAGATGATGTTGAGAGCTTTCCAATGATATAAAATTTATTAAATTTTGAGCACCGGGGCAAAAGTTATGGCCATTTGAAAATTTACATTAATTCACACAAGAAATGGCGACAATGCAAATTTGCAAATTGCACCATTTGCAAAAACTGCAAAATTATCAAAAATTCCCCCATGCCCGAAAGCCCGAAATTGGAAAAATTCTCAAAAACTCCCCAGGCCCGAAATCCCGAAATTGGAAAAATTCTCAAAAAAATCCTCAGGCCCGAAATCCAGAAATTGAAAAAAATCTCAAAATTTTCCCTAGGCCCGAAATCCCTAAATTGGAAAATTTTGCAAAAAATCCCCTAGGCCCAAAAGCCCGAAAATTGCAAAATTCTCAAAACTTCCTCAGGCCCGAAAGCCCGAATTGGCAAATTTTGTAAAACATCCCCCCAGGCTCGTAACTTGCAAAATATGAATAGTTAGAAGGACTTCTCTATATTTTCGGAAAGGGGAAGAAATTTCCTATATGATTAAGATGCTTTCGGGAATCCTTAAGTATTTGAAATATGTAAAAAATCATATTGAAGCACTTAAAGGGGGGAAAATGGTGTTAGTTGACCAAAATTAGGCATGAGCTTATTTTGGACAACAATTTGGTGACTCAGCGGGGTTATCTGCCTGTCAGATGAAACATGGCCAGCTACCTATAGCAATCCATTGGGCATGGAGTTTTCATGGTAGTCTCATATATGATTTGGGACTGCCTTCTGTTGTTTGCACACACATCCTTTTTAAGAAAACCTTGAAGTCGATGTGTGTGAGAGTAGAAAATTGCTTGAAAATTGGAAGCTTTTCCCTCACTTGACTTTTCTATAAATCTGATCTGCTTAACCATGTTGAACATGGAACTAATTTTCTTTTGTTCGAATTGACCATTCACATTATAAATATCTTTTGAATAAAAATTTATGTGAGTGGAAAATTGTTTTGGAACTAAAATTAATCTCTTTCTTCTACAAGTGATCTGTTAGGATGAAGGATGAGACTTTGAAACTGTCCCAAAATCTAATTTTTGCCAAGTTTTGAAGAAAACCGAATCAAATCATGGAAAAAGATGAAGTATTGTAGAAGTTTGAAACATATGCCGATTAGGAATGTTTGGAACTGCTGTTAAACCCTGATTTCCTCATGAACATGCCTTATCTGAAATGAATTGTGCAAGAGCAACAAACACCACAACACACTATGTACAAAAGGGAAAGATCATACATGCCCCAAGTGGAACATGCAGAGTGTGCAAAAGTGTTGGGATTTTGGGGACAACGGAATAGTGCTATGATTTAATAACAAACAAAATCATGCACACACAGGATCCAAACGATTTGCCCACAATCTACAGCAGTGGAAGTATAAACAGAATAATCCAAATCACACAAAAGTACACACACATAACAAGCATGTACCATGGTTCACCCAATATGGGCTACATCCACCAAAGATAGAGATCTCATATATATATAATATAACAAGAGATTACAAATCAACTCTTCTCTACAAGAATACATGTATCTCTAGAAGAGTATCTCCTCCTCCTCCACTAGATCTACAACCGGATCTGCCTGAGTACACTAAACCGTGCCTCCATACCACCACTAGTGTCTTCTCCAGATCTCTAACCGGATCTACCTGAGTGCACTACAACTGTGCCTCTCAAACATAACCAGATCTCCCATACCTGAAGCTACCCTGCATCTGCCACTATGCAGCCAAGCTCTCACTATATTGTGAATCTGCAAACAAGACCTCTACGATATCTAGATCTACATGGATCAACAATACAATATGATCTCATGGATTTACAATACAAGACCAGATCTACATAGATCTATAATACAAGATCTCACCAACATGTGGATCTATAAGAAGAAACACTATTTACTTTGTATACTATGCAAGCCATTACAATGAGACAATAAATATACAAAGGAAATATAGTCGCCTGCTATTTCCTTCTTGTCCAGCTCCTCTCCATGAAGTCGTTGTCTTCATGTAACCTATTCTTTTTTCCTCTTCTTCTTCTTCTTCGTCTTCATCCTCTCAGTCTCGAAGAATCAAGGATCTAATACGATCCTTCTCATTATTCCACCTAAGCCCTAACTTTCACGCTTATATATAAAATATGTAAACTTAGGGAACCTTAGCTTTGAAATTACATCTACTAGATTTGCTTTAAAACAAAATCTATATTTAAATCCCGTGACTTAAATAAAAACACATCGCACAGGTAACCGGCACCGGTTAGACCTAACTGCGGATGGTTCCCACTTTCTCTGACCGATGTTTGTCATGTCTGACCGATGACGGGTCACAGTTCCCACTTGCTCTGACCAAATTTTGGCCTGTCTAACTGATGACGGTTCACTGTATTTCCATTCACTTTCCATTGCATGCTAACTGCAAAGTAATCTAGCTCCATAACCTAACAATCTCCCACTTGGAGATAAATTCGAATCTCTATACATGCACTGTACATCACCGCCCTCTACGCACCATGAAGACCATTTGTTCTTTCCTTCAACAATTCTCTAAAAAAAAACCAGAAGATCAAACCATCTTCTCAAACCAAGAAGATGAAACCATCACTTACCAAACCTCGCACAAGCTACAATTGATCCATGACACCAAGCCTCAAGCTCCACTGAATCATAACACCATACCAATTGTTGGTATCAGACGAACAAGCCAACCTAGCTCCTCATGCAACAAGCCACCATGACTAATACACCTGTAAGAGCTCCCACTCAAACTAAAGTTCTGAGCCTCAATCACATCCGTAGCCATACCTGTAAAACCAACCATGTTCTCCATCCATCTATCCATGTCTCCATGCAACCGCCAATGCAATTGACCAAAACAATCCAAACTGGAATATACAAAAGTAAAACAAGATCCTGGGTAAAGACAACCCACATGAGTTCTACCTGCAACAGTGGGTGATCAATCCACAAACCTGCATAACTCAATAGAATCCAAACACTACAATATGCAAATCCAACTCTACATAAACAACTAGCATGTCCAAGACAACCATCTGTAGATAACATCTCTCAAGGAGTAACATAGTAACAAGAGGAAATACAAACATCCCTTACTCATGCTCAAGGTATCCATGTGCAAATCAAACATCTGCATAATCATAGACTCACAAAACTGAATCTATCCAATATGCACAAACTCACCATGTACATCCATCCATATCACCAGCTCTCAAGAATCTCCAAGTCTGCTACCGACTAACTCCAAATCTAATTATGAATCCTATGCTCATCAATGTCAATAACAAACATCCATGTTGAACCATGCCACTAATACCAAGTGAAAATATCAACATACATGTCATCAACATACTGCATAGATCAACCAAGATGCGAGAAAAACAAGGGCACATCTAAAAATGGTAAATAAACACTGCTATTAAACCTATGAAAACTGACTATGGTTTCCTAACCGACTTTGGTCACTTCCTGACCGACCACGGTTACCACGTGACCGACCACGGTTAATCCTAACCCACACCGGTCTCTGTAACAATCATATTTTCTCTTTTAACCCTTAAAACTCTTGAAAAATTGCTCTATCATCTTCACCCAGCTGAATCTAACCATAAACTGTAATCCTATAGGGTTATCCATGCACCACAAAATAAACCAGAAGTGACATCACAAAGCAATAAACTCAATATACCTGCAAATCCTTGACTGTCCTCCAAAACCAACTAGTGCCTCTGCCACACTGAATAGTAGCAATCTCCTCTCACTCTGCATGTGCATCATGTATCCAATCCTACAATGCCAACAACCATGGCTTGCTCCCACTGAACATGAAAAACACCGCATTGCCTCTAACACCAAGCTCAAAATCTAATATGTCAGTGAGAAATAAAACAAGATGAAAGAGAATATAAAATGATTCCCTTCTTATCAAAGAATACTTCTACATCACAGAAGTTTGGACTTCTTGTGAAGTAGGTGAATCAACTTCTTTTCATCCGTATGTACTCAACATCTCTCGTTACCTGGAACGTTGTCTAACCATGACTTTTCATTGAGGATCTCATCCTTAAGACTAGATATGCTTGTCCTCAAGATTCCTCACAACCGGGAAATAAAAGTCAAACAACACCAAGAAACCATGGTGTAAATTTGTGCACACAATCCAAACATAATCAGTTGCTCCAAATGAAAGAAATAAAACATGAACCATATAGAGATACCTGACTCAAAGTCTCAATGGACTAAACCGAGCCAACTCCGTCCTCTTTCTGATCCAAACATTGAAGTGATCAACACTGTTTCTACCTGTACACACTGTGCCAGAAACCAGATCCTCCAAAATAGGACACTGAACCATCCATGCCCTCTCTTGCTGCAAAAAAAACCCTGTATAGATAAGTTGCCACAAAGACAAACCACGGTCATCCCCTAACCAACCATGGTTAGCTGACCAGTATCGGTTCCTCTGCGACCGACCTCAGTTCTCAGACTGATGTCAATGCTGCTGGAATGAACCCAATGCCACACAATTTGGCATAACATACCACACCAGGTGCCTACTTTGACCGAAGCCGATAGTTGAGCTGAGCCAGTCGTTTCAAGAAACATCCAAATCTCATACAAAAAACTTAACAACAAGTCCATGCAATAAATTGCATCAAGATGAAACACATCACCTTACCAACACCAAGATACTCAACCGCATCTTAAACTGAAGTACATGCTTCTCTGATGGAAGCCCCATCTTTGTTCTATGCTACTACCTCTCTACCGAAGCTCGTGCATCTAACTGCACCAAAGGATGCATAACTGCTCCTTTTTCTCTCATTCTTAGATCTAGATCTGTAGACCCAAACATGCATGTGCAACCAAAATAATATAAGCACTGCAATACCAAGGTAAAACCATACCTCAATAACTGGATCTGCAATTTGACCAACATGCTTGTGCCTCCAAGAACTGGGGACACCTCAGCAACCAAGATACATTCTATGCATCTTTCCATTTCTTCAGATTTGTGATTTTCTATTCAAAAACCAGGATGCTCAGTAATCGACCACGTTCACCCTGTAACTTCTCTATATTTTCGGAAAGGAGAAGAAATTTCCTATATGATGAAGATGCTTTTGGGAATCCTTAAGTATATGAAATATTTAAAAAATCAGATTGAAGCACTAAAAGGGGGGAAAATGGTGCTAGTTGACCAAAATTAGGTATGAGCTTATTTTGGACAACAATTTGGCGACTCAGTGGGGTTATCTTCTGTCAGATGAAACATGGCCAACTACCTGTAGCAATCCATTGGGCATGGAGTCTTCTGGTAGTCTCATATTTGATCTGGGACTGCCTTCTACTTTTTGCACTCTCATCATTTGTAAGAAAACTTTGAAGTCGAGGTGTGTGAGAGTAGAAAATTGCCTGAAAATTGGAAGCTTTTCCCTCACTTGACTTTTTGTAAATCTAGTCTGCTTAAGCATGCTGAACTGGAACCACTTTGCTTTTGTTCGAATTGACCATTCACATTATAAAAATCTTTTGAATAAAAATTTATGTGAGTGGAAAATTATTTTGGAAGTAAAATTAATCTCTTTCTTCTACAAGTGATCTGTTAGGATGAAGGATGAGCCTTTGAAACTGTCCCAAAATATGGTTTTTCTAAGTTTTGAAGAAAACCAAATCAAATCATGGAAAAAGATGAAGTATTGTAGAAGTCTGAAACATATGTCGATTAGGAATGTTTGGAACTACTGTTAAAACCTGATTTCCTCATGAACATGCCTTGTCTGAAATAGATTGTGCAAGAGAAACAAACACCACAACACACTATGTACAAAAGGGAAAGATCATACATGCCCCAAGTGGAACATGCAGAGTGTGCAAAAGCACTTCTTATGCGAAGTAAACAAACCTACCTACTCTGCGCTAACCAGAAGCAAAGGGAACTCAAACAAATCCTATAACTGGCAGGGAGAAGTAGCTTCCCTTTCTCAAAATAGGCAGCCATGTATATGATTTAGCATTGAATCTGGCTATTTGTATGAGTGAAAAAATGACAAGAGGTCGATCCTCCACCCAAATTATCAAGGTATCAACTGGAAACAAGAAAAATACCTCTTTTAGTTGTTCTGCATTTGTATTGAAGAGGCATTTGTAACATCCCAAAAATTTCTTGTAAGTTAAATTAACTATAGATAAGTCTAATCAGGATCAGACAAGATCATCGGACAAAAAAGTTTGGAACAAACCGGACAAAATTGATTTTTCCCAAGAAGCTTTAAAGATCCTTCTTGTGACTTGGCAATGACAATGCTCTTATTGCTTGAACTCTTTCGGGTCAATTGCCAATCCTTCCTTTGATAAAATATGGCCTAAAAGCTTACCTTCATGGGCCAAGAATATGCATTTTTTGGGGTTCAGTGACACCCCAAACCTCCTACATCTCTGAAAAACTTGCCTCAGATGGAAGAGATGATCTGCTGCTTTTTTGGAAAAATTAGTGATGTCATCCAAATAGATCAGCACTATTTGATTAATCAGCCCCTTGAATGCCATATCCATTGCCCTTGCAAAGTGGCTCCAGCGTTGGATAATCCAAATGGCATTTTCTTGTAGGCATAGGTGCCCCATTTGGTGGTGAAGGCTGTTTTGAATTGATCGTCCTCTTTCACCATTATCTGATTGTATCCCGAATAACCATCTAGGAGAGAGAACCTCTTTGATCCATACACCACTTGCAAGATCTACTCCATTGAAGGGAGTGGGTAGTGGTCTTTGAGGGAGGATCTGTTCAAATCCTTGAAGTCAACACAAATCTTGATTTCTCCATTTTTCTTCCTAACTGGGACCATATTTGCAACCCAACTTGAGTGTTTAATTGGAAATATGATGCTTGCCTCTATCAGCTTGTTCAGATCCTTCTTCATCAGAGGCTCAATATGTGGGTTGACTGGTCTCTACTTCTACCTAATGGGCCAAGCAAGCTGGATCTAGTTCTATTGTGTGTTGTGCTAGTTTTGGATTGAATCCTCTTAGGTCCTCATAACTCCAAGAAAACACATTAGGGAATTCTTGGCAAAGTTGTATGAATTCATACCTTTCTTGTTTGGTGGCCACTTTTCCAATTTGAAGTGTTTTGTCTTCTCCAACTGGGATTGATCTGCATGTTAGCCTTCTCTTTTCTGAACTGATCATTAGGATTGAAAATAGATTCCAGTGTCACTAATACTTTGGGAAGCTTGTTTGTATGTAGTTGTACTATCTGATTCCCATATTGTTGCTCTAGTTTGCTCTGGTTTATAGTTGAGAATTCAACTTCTTCTTGTAGAAATTTAATGATATGTTGATCATTCTCAAACACCTGCCAGCATGTATTATTATCTGGCACTGCTAGCCTCACAATCACATGGATATGCGGTTGTTCTCTGTCCCTCTTGATGTTGTCAACCACATCAAACGTCGCTCCAACTGTTGCAAGTCTATGAACAACTTCATTCTCTTTCCTGGGTATGGACACAATACTGAAGGCCTCAAAATCCTCCATGAGATCCCATACCCTACTCGTGTAGTTTTTTAGCAGGTCATTTTTGATAGCATTTAGTCCTCTAACTTGATTGGCAACCATTTCACTATCACCAAATACTTGCAAGTTCTTAATTCCCAACTTCTTTGCCCAATGAAGACCTTGGACTAAAGCCTCATATTTAGTAGTTTTATTTGAGCAAACAAACTGGAATTTGAATGTTGAATAATATCTCATACCTCTAGGGGACATAATCATGGCTCCTCCTCCAGCTCCTTATTTACTACTTGAACCATCAAAGAACAATTGCCATACCTTGTTGTCATTTTTGCATTCTAGGTTGATTAGGTCAGGAAGAGGTTGGTTCTCTTCATGTAGGTAGTAGAAACCTAGACCAAATTCTTCCATTTCCCTATAGGGGTCAAAAGCATGAATTTTGTTGGCCCAATCATCAAGATTCAAGTCTGGGATACATCCCACCTTGGTATTTTCTTCAGAAGTGCTTAGGAGGTCCTCTTGATCAAAAGCTGCACAATTAGCATTGATCGGGCTAGGTACATAGGATTCAATATGATAATCAGCAATCGGTTTAGATCTGATTGTGGACTTCGCACCATACCTTGTCCTAAAGAGCATATGTGACCAATCAGTAGATAGGTAGCCTGCAATTTTGGCAGTGAAGACCCTAAACAGACACAAAGCAAAATGTGGTGGCAAGTCTATGATTGACATGTTTTGCAAAACAGTCACATTAGGGAAAGCATGTAGAGTGAGACTCGGATCCTTGATGATTCCCACAGTAGTCACTTATGTCCCATTGTAATGAAATTACTTGTATAATTCAGATTAAGAGCATCAGTAGAGCACCAAATAACACAATATTTCAGAATAATGATCTCAATATGCAATTAGAATAGCTTCGCCACTTCAAGGGGGCAACCTCCAAACCATATAACAAGACTCAAATGATAAAATGATGATGAAATACTACCTATAATCCCCTATATATAATATTCATATGTTATGGCCATCACCAAGGCCGACCTATTAAGCATGAGAAAGTATAAATGATTTAATAAAATGATATGGTAAGCCACAAGTCAGCTACTCATATCCTAATACAAGTAATAGGTTAAGGGCATAGTATGCCCTTCCCCTTAAAACCAATGTTGTCCTCAATGTTGAATAATCCTGGATGTTTCTGTAGAAACCCTTCATCCTCCCAGGTGGCGTCTTCTATGCTCAGATTATTCCAGTTGATCAGATATTCCTTAATGTCTCTAGTTCTTAGCCTCTTAGTACGTGTTTGCAGAATCTTCTCTGGCTCTAAAATGATTCTTCCTTCCTCGTCAAGCTCTGGTAACTCTGTCTAGGATTCAAATTTTTGTCCAATAACTCTTCTTCGGGCATGAAACATGGAATACTAGGTGTATGTGTGAAGATGGAGGCAACTCTAGTTTATAAGCAACACTACCAATTTTCTGTAGAACTTGATAAGGGCCATAATATTTAGGAGAAAGTTTGTTTTCCTTTTTCTATTGCTTTAGGGACATTTTTTTGTAAGGCTGGAGATGTACAAAAATCCAGTCATCAATTTCAAAATGTCTTTCACTACGGTGTTGATCATCTTGTTGTTTCATCCTATTTTGTGCTAATGTTAAATTCTCCTTCAAACAAGCCAAAACTTGTTGTTGATGTTGAATGTGTTCCTCAACATCTCTAACCTTAGTTTGCACCCTCAAGGAGGAAGTTATAGAAGGTGGATGGTAACCATATAATGCTAAAAATGGGGTCATTTGAGAAGAGGTATGAAAAGATGTGTTATACCACCATTGTGCGGTGGTAGGCATTTAATCCACCTTTCTTGCTTATCTGATACAAAACAACGTAAATACCCCTCTAAGAATTTGTTGACCATTTCTATTTGCCCATCAGTTTGAGGATGATAGGATGAACTATGAGCTAGCTGAGTACCCAAACATGAAAATAATTCCGTCCAAAAATTACTTGTGAAAAAAGGATCATGATCACTCACAATTATCTTTGGGGTTCTATGTAGCCTTTGAAGCTGTCTCCAAAAAAAAAATAGTTGTGACTATACTGGCTACAAATGGATGTGATAGGGCACAAAAATGGGCATATTTTGTGAGCCTATCCACAATCACAAAAATAACATTCTTACCCTCTGAACAAGGAAATCCGGTGATGAAATCCATGGAGACCTCCTCCCATCTCTGGCTAGGAATTGGTAAGGGTTGCAACAGACCTGGTGTCTTAATTGTTTCCCCTTTGTTCTGTTGGCACACTAAACACTCTGATACAAACTTTTGTACATCCCCCTTGAGTCCTTCCCAAAAGAATTCTCTTTTTATTCTATGATATGTCTTCAAAAACCCAGAGTGTCCTCTAACAGGTGAGGCATGTAGCTCTGTAAGAATCTTATGCTTCAACTTAGAATCTTTACTCAAGTATAACCTATCCTTGTACCATAGGGCATTACCTTTCCACTCAAATTTTTTATATGTCATAGATCCTTGCTTGATATTCTGTATTAGAGATTGTGTATCCTTATCTTGATTCCATTCCAATCTTGCTTCCTCCACCCAATCAGCCGTCAACATGGACATTTCACATAGTAAGGCATCTGCGGATGTATCCCTTCTAGACAACTCATCAGCTACTACATTTTCTTTACCCTTTTTGTATATGAGTTCAAAATCATAACCCAACATTTTTGTTACCCACTTTTGTTGTTCCTCGAGATGATAACCTTTGCTCTAAAAAGTATTTGAGACTATCATGATCATTTTTACCTTGAAGTGTCTACCCATGAGATAGGGCCTCCATTGCATTTGCATGAAGAATAGCCATCATTTCTTTCTCATGACACGTTTGAGAAGATCTTTTCCTTTGGATTGACGACTCTAAATGCAATTGGTCTACCTTCCGCATTAGAACTACTCCCAATCCCGATCCTGAAGTGTCACATTCAACAATGAAGGTTTTGAGAAGTTGGGAGTAGCCAAAGCGGGGTCTTTGCACATGGCTTCCTTGGTGCTAAAAGGATTTAGTGGCTACGTCTTTCCAATGGAAGGCATCCTTCTTTAGCAATGTAGTGAGTGGGGTTTCTATTCTACCATATCCCCGCACAAATCTTCTGTAGTACCCTGTTAGTCCTAGGAACCCACGCAGATTTTTGAGATTTTTGGGCCTTGGCCATTCCACCATAGCTTTGATCTTCTGAGAATCAACTTTGACACCTTCATGGGATATAATATGACCCAAATAATCTACCTCTTGTACACCAAAAGAACATTTGGATGGCTTTGCATACAGATTATGTTTCTCCAAAACTTCCAACACGTTATTTACATGTTGTAAGTGTTCTTCCCATGTCTTACTATAAATCAATATGTCATCAAAGAAAACTAATACAAATTTCCTTAAAAAATGCCTAAAAATAGTGTTCATCAAGCTTTGAAAGGTTGGGGGTGCATTTATAAGACCAAAAGACATTACCAAAAACTCATAATGGCCCTCATGAGTCCTAAAATCCGTTTTATGAACATCTTCCTCTTTTATCCTAATTTGATGGTACCCCGAACAAAGATCTAATTTTGTTAAATAAACAACACCATGCAATTCATCAAGTAAATCATCAATTATTGGAATAGGAAACTTATCTTTGATGGTGTACTTGTTGAGTTCTCGATAATTTGGACACATCCTCCATGTTTCATCCTTTTTAAATACCATGACCCTTTGGTGAAGAATATGCACTCTCTGGCTATGCACGATGATACCGCCTTCAACATTTCCTCCACCATTTTCTCGATCTCACTTTTCTCGGGAATATGGGTATCGTATGGTCGATGTTAGGTGTTTGGCTATGTGGAATCAACTAAATGGCATGATCATGATCCCTAAGCGGTGGTAGTCCCTTTGGAATTGCATCAAAAACAGATGAGTGAGCATCCACAATCTTCTAAAGATGGGGTGGCATTAAAGACTTTGTGTTTTGTACTTCTATGGAAAATAGCTTTGCTATAAAGCCATCCACTCCTTTTCTGAGAACCTTCTGCATCTAATGAGAGCTAATAATCTATGGATACTTAGCTACCATCCCATTCAATTATATTGTGCTTCCATCTGAATGAAATCGCATGAAAAATTCTTGGAAATTCATCTCTATAGTACCTAAGGTTGTGAGCCATTAGACACCCAAAACAATATCTACCCCTCCCATAGAAATAACAAACATAGGTGAGTCTAACATGTAGTCTCCCATGGAAATCTTGATACTATGGCACTTTCTTGTGCACTTGACTATCCCACCATCCGCAATCATAACTTGCATTTCTGGAGCTGGGTAAATAAAACAATTGAGGTGGGCAGCTAACTTACTATTTATGAAGTTATGAGTACTCCCGAGTCAATCAACACCGTCACCTTCTATTTTTGAGATAGCCAATAACCTTGAGTGTTTGAGGAGTACTAATACCTGAAAATGCATGGCAAGAAATTGTAGGTTGGTGATCCTCTACTTCATCTTCTATTGGTTCCTCAGCCTCTCCTATAATTTCAGCTTCCTCATTATCCTCATTACCTCCATCAATATAGAACAACTTCTTCTCAGCACATTTATGTCCCAGTCCATATTTTCTATCACAGTTAAAACATAATCCTTTTGCTCTCTTTTCTTCCATTTGTTGAGGAGTCAGTCTAATTGGCCTAGCAAATGAAGGGGAAGAGATACTATGGTCTCTGGTGTTAATGAAAGGTGGCCTCCTACTACAAAGAATTTTTTCCTCTACACGACGTGCCATGATAATAGAATCAGATAGCTTGATTGGATTAAACATCCATACCTCATGCTTGATGTGGTCCTTAAGACCCCCAAGAAACAAGTCATTCAGATTCTCTTCTGGAATATTCTCCACCCTTAAGGATAGGTTTTGGAATTGATGCACATAATCTTTGACTGATCCTATTTGCCATAACTTTGCTAATTGACTAAAGTAGTTCTCTGAAACACTGGAACTATAGTGCAATTGTAACTCCTCGGTAAAAACTGTCCAAGTGACACCTAGACCATTCTTCTGCCTCTGAGCACATAACCAACGATACCAAACAAATTGGTCGGGTTCAAGATATAGGGATGCCAATGTCACCTTTTGTCTTGATGGTGTTTAATGTAACTCAAATAATTTCTCCATTTGATTTATCCAATTCAGGGGATCCTTACCATCAAATTTGCGCATATCCACTTTCGGCATCATGTTCCGTGGTTGTGGATAAGTTTGATTCTGATGGGACTAGAAAAGTGATCCAATATGGTTAGTTTGTCCATGATTTTGAACTAAAGGTCCTCCTTGGTTGATATGGGCTGGATTTGGGCCATATTGGTTACCCTTTACATGTTGCATGATATCATCCAACCGATGATTGATTTGGGCTATGTCTCCTTTAGAGGCCATCTTAGATTGTACAATTCACAACTCATACTCAAGTTGGCAAACCTTATGATCAACTGAGGTAAACCCTAGTGCTGAGGAATCTGTATTTACCCCTTCTAACTCCATCTCTTCAATCACTACCCCATCTTTATCTGGGGTTTTACCAGAGTAACTTGGATTCTTTTTGCTCTTGTGGAAGGCCCCGCCATGATGTCAAATCTTAGGGTTTATGGTTTCGATACAATTTCAGCCGAACAGGAAAAAACAAAGAGAAGATACTAATACTATTTTGTTTAGAGATTTCCGAAAATGTAAAGAACTTGAAAATTTTCTACAATTTGCACCCTAGGGAGCGATTTTATGAAAAAACCTAAGTTTGTAATAACTTTTGAAAAATAAATTTAAAAAGTCTAATTTTTTCAGGGAACCTTACTTGAAATGCTTCTCAAATCTGGTAAAAATATCTCCCACTAATTCACTCTGGTTCGCAATATGTGGCGGAAATAAAAAATTAGGGTTTTTCGTCCTAATTTTGGCCCAGATCACAGCTCTGATACCACTTGTAATGAAATTACTTGTATAATTCAGATTAAGAGAAATAGTAGAGCACCAAATAACACAATATTTTAGAATAATGATCTCAATATGCAATTATAATAGCTTCGCCACTTCGAGGGGGAAACCTCCAAACCATATAACAAGAGTCAAATGCTCAAATGATGATGAAATACTACCTATAATCCCCTATATATACTATTCATATGTTATGGCCATCACCAAGGCCGATCTATTAAGCATGAGAAAGTATAAATGATATAATAAAATGATATGGTAAGCCACAAGTCGGCTACTCATATCCTAATACAAGCAATAGGTTAAGGGCGTAGCACCCATCTATATGGACTACTCCTCTAGAGATGACCTCATATTGGAGACCCAACTGATTAGCTATTTGTTTGGGCATCACAGAACTACTAGCCCCATAATCAATCATACAATTGTGCACCAATTTGTCTCCAATAATCAATGAGACATAGAAGGGAGGAGGTCTTAGGTTTTTACCTTGTTGTTCTCCATGGTTCCTCCCAGGCTGAACTGCATTGGCAAACACTCTTTCTTGCTGGTTAGGGGGTGATTTGAACTTGACTGATTCTGCATGGCAGTTTACAATAGATCCCTCTGCCCTGGAATGGCCAGTGACTCCCATAGTGAAATGTTCACACTTTTCTTTTCATCTGCTCAATAATATTGAATGAGCCATCTTTTTGCTACCCCTTCCCAGACACATTTCTTTCTTGCACATGGGCTGTTACAACCGTTGCTTGACTTGGTTTGGGAGGTAGTCTGGATTGGTTCAACATGTTGGGAGTTATACTTGGAGCACCAAGACCTTGTGGAGCAATGGAAGGTTGAGGGTCACCTGAGCTCGGTGGCGGTCCTCTCTAATATTTCTCTTTTTGGATTGTGTATTAGTGGCTACACTTTGAGAAGGGAACTGATTCATCCCATAGAAGTCTTCGGCCTGCCAGTTTACTAGCATAGTTTCATTTGGGGGTCCACCTTATTGAGCTCCTTGTTGCTGATCTTCCTCTTGGTCAAATTCTTGTGGCACCATACTGGTTTACACCATCAAGGCCTGATGTATAACACCATTAAAGCATGTTGATTGGTTATGTGGCTATCTGCATGGAAAACACCAATCATATTCTTGTGTTATATTGTTCTGTGTAGGAACCAATGCCCTTGATGTTGAAGTTGTGTTAGGATCATATGCCCGAAAGGTCTAGCAGCTTGGGGTTGTCCTTGGTCCTGGATCTGATTCACAGTCTGAGGGGGTGGCCTATTCTGCTGATACTTGGGTTTGGCTTTATATTGAGCCTGTGGCTAGTATGGCCTGAAACTTTGAGCTTGTTGTATTTTAATGGTCACTAGCTCATTCCCAAAGTTCTTAAATTGCTTCATTACCGCTTCATGAAACTCTTTATCGGTATTAGATGATGAAGTGGAAGAATCAGCTAAGCTTTGACTCCTAGGGGTGGGTATAGGAGCTAATGTATGCACTTGGCTAGTATTTGGGCTTCCTAACTAAGGGTACAGAGGCATGGATGGCCTAGGAGCAATTTTTCCAGCTTGAATCAAACGGTTCTTAGCCCCTATGGAGAGGCTATAAGTCTGTAGGTAATGTAGTGCCCCCCATTGACTAGATCATCAGAGAAATATCATAATTTAAAGCCCTAAGAAAGTATAAGAAGGCACCTTCATTAGTGGGATTTACTGCTATTGGAATCCTATCCCAGGTCCGCTGGAATCTAAGGTTGAAATCTATCAGTTGCTCATTCGAGGCTCTCTTGATTGTTGTTAGTTGCTCCAATCAAGATAAGTTATCACCTTTTTCCCCAAACTGATCGTGAAGATCCGTGCACAGCTGGTTCCAGTTCTGGATAGATCTTGCTATAAGAATCTTGAACCATTATGAAACTTCCCCTTTGAATGAAGAGGTGAGCAACTTGACTATAGTTTCCATCTCATGGATCTCATGGATTTATTAATATTTGCAATATCTTGGACATGGTCACTAGGAGAAGTTTGATTTTCCCCAGTGAAATGTGGGATGCTCTTTAGTGCTGCAATCGGGAATGGGTTTTTTGCAATCAAGGTGAGTGGACTATTGTGGGTGAAGTTGACATATGGATTTGGTTGTGCCATTCTGATTAGCCTAAGAACCCTTGCAGACTGAAAGAAAGGCCTTTTAGGTGGAGAAGTTGACAAGGTTCTTCTTGGTGGAGATGGAGACCTCTGAATTCTTCTTGGTGGAGATGGAGACCTCTGAATTCTTCTTGGTGGATATGGAGACCTATAAATTCTTCTTCCTCTCCTTTCTCTGCCTAGGGATAGATGCAAGTATTCAAATATACCTTCTTTCCTTTCTCTAGACCGGGTTTTTCTCATGAATCTCCCAAGCCTGGGCTGCTGAAACTAGTAGATTTGTTTCTTTTAGAGTCGCAGATGTACAATTTTAAGGCTACTTAAAATCCAGAATCACAACAAGTGTACATTAATTCCTACTGTAATAAGATGGAGACTTCTTAGTCCCACCAAGTGTGCCAAAACTATTAATGCAAAATCACAGCACCCCCAAATGAGTTCTAAAAATCTACTTTTCTAAGGCAGACTCATTTGGTGTGATTGCATAACATTGAAATTTCCCAAGGTGTGGGACCTTGCAAAATGGGAAAGCTCTCCAAATTAAAGGTTGGTTCCTTATTCCTCTGTTTAGGTGCATACGTAGAAACTTACAGAGGATCTATTCTTAATCCTAATCTAAACTTTACCAAGGAGACAGGGATAGAAGGAATACAAAAATTAAAACAAAGCTAAACTACGAGGTGATGCACCAAAGGAATGATGAACACTTGTTTTTCTAATAGACACAAACCAAAAAAATGCATACAATAAACAAGCATAGATAGCCAAATATGTAATGGGAGACCAGATGAAAGCAAAAGAGACAAGAGAGGATCTAAAATTGATCATAGACATGTTTTATTGCTTTGTAGATTGATACAGTCCATTACAAGGTAGCCAAGAGGTAGAAACGTATTACAATTTTAGTAGAAGGCCTGAACCCCGTAGATTTCTTTGCTAGAAGGAAGAGGGAGCCTGCAAAACAAAGAATGTCCAACCCTTAACAAATGAGCCAAAATTGGCATTTATCGATGAAGCAGAAAAGTCGAGGAGAGAGAAATGTGGGAAATTGATTTGTAGGTCCAACCACCCAACAAGATCCATTAAAATGGCAAGGGCACCTTCGCAAATCCATTTTCCAATGTATTCGACCATGCTGGAGAAAAATGGGTGCCATATAGCATTAAATTTCGGTGGTTAGATGTCATTCTGTGTTTTTCCCGTGCCTGGGACTTTTCTTCATTTTTCTTCACCTAACCTCCTCAAAATTAAAGTTTTAGAACTCGTGGCATGGGTGAGGCCAAGATCTTTCCAACAACATCAAAATTTGTAATATCTTGAGCCTTGAGTCGAAAGATACGCCCCTTGAAGTTTGTATCGGGTCTGTACAGGAGGGCGGGAAAACAACTCGAAAAATGGGTCCCTTTTCTGATATCAAATACATGGCAGCCAGATTGGAACAAAATCGGACCTACTGGTCTGCAATTTATATTTTGCCCTTTCCTTCGATTCCTGCTTTGGATTTTACTCGGGCCCAGATGCTTACTTTTTCCTTGGACGGAGTTGCGGGCCATTTTGTAACTTTTACCCCTTGAATCAGTGCCATACTACACGTGACATTCTCCGCTTACACCTTTATACTTAACCAATTTTAAAGCCTTTTTTGCGCTTTTGACTCTTTTCGGCCTTCTTCAAATTTGGGAGGGACTTAAACATCATTCATATTGTGCAGCCATTCTTCTTTTGTCGAAGTTCCCCTCCATGCCACCACAATATTTCGACATCCCATTCGCTCTACCTCATAAGGATCTGTGCAAACCGCAATATACCCAATCCACACACCTTTGCTTTTTCCTCTCAATTTTGCAACATCTGTGTTGGCATAGATATATTTGCTGACTGTGTATCCCAGGTGGGATAGTCCAAGATTCTGCAGAAGATCTCTTCTGCGGTGGCTGCATCCTTTGTAAGAAGGTGAAAATTTGTGGCCCTCAAACCCATCATAGCAGACCTGTGCCAAATCCCCATACTTGAGAAGTTCCTCTTTGAGAAGCGGGTGAAGGGGATTGAGTATCCCCTGCCAATTTCTCTTCCCCTGAATCTCACTCCAAATGTCCTCTGTATTCAGTTTCTCTCCGTCCTTATTAATGGCATTGGTACTGCCATTAATGCAAGATCGGGAAGGAACTGTATATTCACAACTGTTCAGATTTGCCGTTATTGACTGATTTCTGAAACTTAGATCTCAATTCCACTTCCGAATTCCACAGCACTGAATCACAATTGACTGACTTCTGAACCTTCGATCTCAATTACACTTCCAATTTCTACAGCACTGAATCACAATTGACTGATTTCTGAACCTTCGATCTCAATTACACTTCCACAGCACTGAATCACAATTTTTGCCTGCAAAAACCTCTACGCGCTAGATTTTTGAACTTTCCCAGAAAAGCAAATGACCCTTGAACATCAAAAAGAAGATCGCTATTGATTACCATTCGAAACTTCATTTGACGCCAACAAATATTTGTCTGTTATGTTAAACTCTGCAACGGTCATATGACATTTAAACATGACAGGTGTCAGGAAAGAGACAAACATGATACAGATAAAGGCTACACTTTTGGCAGGAAAGAGATATATCTGAAAGATGATAAATTTTATCACTTTCATTTTACAAATGTTGATAACTTATCGGATGACTTATCTATTTATAAAATACCGTTCCATGCTAATATTCTTATAAGATTAAAAACTTTAACCAATTATGTTGTAGTTGTTGTAAGGCATAGATCATATTTTTTATGTGTCGGAATGTACGGTAACTATAGTCAAACCACTCAATACACCAAAATTTCATTGAAGGGTAACAGATATGTTAAGTCGAACGGAGGTGTGTTTCACGGTATTCTGAATTAGAATCTAGTTATTATTTTTTGGTTGATTTGGTTATTAAAAGTGCTTATTATTTTATATTAGATACATGATTTGGCATGGTAAAATAGTGTTTGTGTAATTGCTTTTTTGGGGTATTTCATCTAAACACTTAGATTTGGTCTTTGGCGCTTTCATTCCTCATTTTTCATTCTTCAACATTTTTCAATACACTGGGTGAGGTCGGTAGTAGTGGGATGAGGACTTTCTCAGCTCATTCTCGTAGGGTGGTTTTTTTTTCCTTTCATAAAAATGGATGTACTTAATGCTAAAAAGTTGTTCCTCTCAACTCTGGGAGATTTACAGAGGGATCGATGGTCTAAGTAAGTATGAAGGAGACTCGTACTAAAATCCTACATATGATAATGATTGATGTCATCTCATAAAACATTTTTACCAACAGACTACATGTTTATATTGTCATGTGTGCATACTATCAATGATAAAAATTAAACCCTTATGAGGGCTTCCAAAAGGGTTCAAACCCATTTTAGAAGGCACATAAACTTGTGTGTGTCCCAAAGACCGCAATTTCTATCGCCATCATTTCTTAAGGTTGATGACATATTAGATGGTTATGTGGAGGAGGTAGAGACGGACACAAGAGGGGCTAATAAGGATAGGAATTGTAATTTGGACAAGACTGGGATGGTGAGGTTGAGATGAAAGATGGTAGTGGCATGTACAGTTGGGAAGAAGAGATTGGTGTCACTCCTACACATGAGGCACATGAGGTATTAGAAGGAATTTTTGCCTCTTCACCAATGAAAAGGGTTGATCTGACTGTGAAAGGAAAAAAGGTTGTGTATGCTTGAAAGTGTATATCCCAAAGATCACAACTTCTATCACCATCATTTCTTAAGGTTGATGTAATATTAGATGGCTATGTAGAGGAGTAGATACGGACACAAGAGGGGTGAAGAAGGATAGGAACTACAATTTGGACAAGACTAGGATGGTGAGGTTGAGATGAAAGACGATAGAGGCATGTACACTTGGGAAAAAGAGATTGGCATCACTCCTACAAAGGAGATAAATGAGGTATTAGAAGGAATTGTCACCTCTTCACCAATGAAAAGGGTTGATTTGATTGCGAAAGGAAAAAAAGGTTGTGTACACTTAAAATGGGGTGGAAATTGTTGAGCCACTAGTATTGAAAACTTTTAATGAGGTTCAACACATTCTTTTGGAACAACAACTACATTAGGCTTTAAATGAGGATAGAGATAGTTGCATTCCTAAGAAAGTTGAGTGGGATCAACAGCTTGGGAATGAGTACATACTTAGCTCATTCTCTTGGGGTGGAGTTTTTCTTCCTTTCACGAAATTAGATGTGATTAATGCTAAAGAATTGTTTGTGTTAGTTTTGGGAGGTTTGGAGATGGTCCAAGTAAACTATATGAATAAGATATGTGCTAAAATCATGCATATGATAATATGGGAACCAAAAGGTCATCCTACATGGAGACCATTCATATCCATCTTAGGGGTGGATTCAAAAATACAGAAGTGGAAAAAACTAAATTATTTCCTATTATAAATAATTTAATTTAGTGTCCCTTGACGGGGCCATATCTCATCCGTTTTGTGAAGTGGATAATCTATTGGAAACAAGAGTGAAGGAAAAAGTAATACTGTGGCTACGGTCGTTAAATATCTTTCCCAAAATTTTGCTAATCCTAAGAATGCTCTGGAGACTTTCAAAAATACAAAATACAAAATCTACTAAAAACTACCAGAAATAGATTTTCAGAACATTCCCTGAATACTACCAAAAATAGAAACTTTAGGACTTTCTAAAAATAGATCTTTGGAGTCTTGTTCTAGATCACAAGTGCTACCTTGCTTGAAGAATCTTAAGAATCTAGAAATTCCAGTTCTCAGGATGAATGTAGGTTGGAATGATATTATTTTTGGAGTATCATTGTTATTTCAAGTTCTTGTCAGATTAGGAAGTATCGAGAGGAGGGTATGATCTTGTCAACAATGTTCTGAGCTTTGGAGGAGAGAAATTTTGTATTTTTCTGAGCTACTTACCTCCCCTGTTCACTGAGAAAACCCTCTTGGGGTTTAGAAGTAAGAGTATTTTGGTGATTGTAACCATAACTCTAAACTCCAAAACTTCAACAATTCATCTTTAACGATACCTTGATCATTTTCAAGAAATATTTTTTCCTTGAAATGTTGGCAGTACGGGGAAAGCTATGACATTCTGTGGATAGACTTGTAGGAGGAAATTTTAGGAACCTAGGATTGATGGAAATAATTTTTTAAAGGACCTTGCATGCATTTCTAAAGTCTAGAATTGGATTAAATTCATCTAAGAAAAATGTATATCAAGAACCAAGTAGATACTAGCCAAGAGGAAGCCATAAGTCCTTGAAAAATCATGACAATCTAAGGGTAAATTGTAGATGTCAATGAGGGTTTGTGTCAAGAAGGTAAGATACTCATTTGGAGGGGTAGAAAGAAAATTTTGAATCCAATCTTGAGTGAGTATTATGAATGTGGTAAATGATATCAGAGACCATCTTCACAGTTGATTTCTTAGTGGAATTTCTTCTAAGTCTTGACATGGTTATAAAGTCCTAGAGAGACCTTAAGGACAATGACATATTTGTAGAAAAGAGTGTCTTAAAGAATCTTCCGCTAATTTACAAAAGCTAAAAATTAGAAGAAATATTCCCTGCAAGGTCCTTATCAATGATCAAGAGGCACTAAGCCCTGAAAGGTTGTCAAGTGGTGGTAATTTGTGGCAATCATGTGCTAGTCTGTGGGTGTTGCCAAGAAGGGTTAGATGCAAAATTGGAAGAATTGAGACTTGTAATTTGAATTGAGGTTTGAAATTTGAAACATAGTCCCTAGGGAGTAAGAGGAAAAATATTACAAAAATTTAGGGTTTAAAAGTGCTCCAATTAGCCATCATTTGTACCAGTATGCCAATCGGTTTGTGACAAGGCTTAAAGACCTAATAGAAAACATAGTAAGAAAGTTTTTAAGTATTTTTTCCTTAAGAAGGGGCTATGAAATTTTGCATAGAGCTTAAGCTTCAAAAATAGTACTTAAAAAGTATTATAGTTTGATTTGGAAGTCCTTAATTCAAAATTTAGGTGAGGAAAACAAGAAAAGCATGGCTATTAGGGAAGATTAGGCCCAAAAGAGAAACTAATGAAGAAAAGAGACCTACACTAAGAATTGAGCCAAAAAAATGTATCATACACCTCAAGGAAGCAAATGGGTGTGTAGATCAAGTCTCAGTTTGTTTTGGGGAGTTTTAGATTGTTCCCAATGATTTTTCACCTTCAACCTTGCCTCATGAAGCCAAAAATGACAGTTTTGTGAGATAGAAGTGAAAAATGAGGGTTTTGATTGATTTGGACAAATTTGATAGTTGGATTAACATGTTCTAAGC
This sequence comes from Taxus wallichiana var. yunnanensis, assembly GCA_018340775.1. Taxonomy (NCBI): domain Eukaryota; kingdom Viridiplantae; phylum Streptophyta; class Pinopsida; order Cupressales; family Taxaceae; genus Taxus; species Taxus wallichiana. The sequence goes on from CM031234.1 coordinate 20,715,763, forward strand.
CTAAGACATAGGGTGTATTGGTTGCATAAGCAAATTTGGCCTTTTAATTCATAAAATTCATAATTTGCAAGGTTTTCTTGACTTGGATTTGAGAGTAAATTTGACAGTTTTGAGCAATTGGAGTTATTTGAAAGAATCTAACTTATGGAATGAGTTGAGTTTGGTGGTTCTCTACATCAATAGATCTCAGTAGATCCAAGAATAAATCTAGGTACACTTTTTTACACATGAAACACACTTTAAAATCATGTTAGCACATTCTTCTCGACCAGAATGAGGGTAACACAGATTGAAATGTTGGCTGGAGGAAAGGTTCACATTGGCCATAAAAATAAATTTCAAGTGTGGGTTTGGTTGTCATGACCAAAATTTTAAATTTTACATGCTAGAAATTTAGCATGACAACCACATTCAAGGGTATATTTGTGAGTAAAATTAGAGCATACTATGTGATAAGGATATATAGATAAATGACAAATATTACACATATTCATATGAGAACATAACTTGAAGTCAAAATCTCTCTTATAAGATGACATCGAATGTGGTTGATGTATTTTGTTGGTAAAAAGGTTTTACGAGATGACATCGACTATTATCTAATGCATGATTTTAGCATACATCTAATTCATACAGTTTACTTGGACCATAAAATCCCTCTCCAAACCTCCCACAACTGACACAAACAACTCTTTAGCATTAATCATGTCCAATTCCATGAAAGGTAGAAAAACTCCACCCTAAGAGAATGATCCATGTATGTCCTCATCCCCAAGTTGTTGATCCCACCCAAATTTCTTAGGAATGCAACTATATCTATCCTCATTTAAAGCCTCATGAATTCTTCATTCCAAAAGCATGTCCAAAACCTTATTACAAGTTTTCAATATTAGTGGCTCAAAAATTCCCACCCCATTTCAATCATACATAACCTTTTTTCCTTTTGTAGTTGGATCAACCCTTTTCATTGGTGAAGAGGCGACAGTTCCTTCTAATACCTCATGTTCATCCTATGTAGGAGTGATGCCAATCTCATCTTACCAACTGTACATGCCACTACCATCTTTCATCTCAACCTCGCCATCCCAATATTGTCCAAATTGTAGTTCATATCCTTATCCTCCCCTCCTATGTCTATCTATACCTCCTCTGTAGCCATCTAATATGTCATCAAACTTAAGAAATGATGGTGATAGAAGTTTTTATCTTTGGGACACACACACATCCTTGTTTCTTGACCAATATTTTGACACTCACTATTTTAGTAATCCTTATTTTGAGAAGTCCATTTTAGTTACCAGTTGCTTAATTTGGAACTTCTGAGTTTCCCTAATGTTCAAAGGGCAATGAAAACTGTGAAAATGAATTGTTTGCAACACTTACTATTTAAAGCAATGAGGCATTAGGAAGGATTACTATTTTTAGAAGTGGGTCTTCTTGGTGTCGGATTGAAATGAAATCAATCTCAGAAGTTTTATTAATTCACAAGGAGGCTTTACTCCAATTTTTGGAGGATTTCAATTGCCAAGTTTTTGTAGATCTGAGAAAAATAGTTTTTATGGATGAATATTTCAAATGGATGTATAAAATTATATAGAGCATAAATGGATACATGTAAATACTCTTCTTAAATGTGTTTTTGCAAGGAAGCTACAATTAAAATCTCATGGCAATCATACATGGGATTTGGGAGATATAAACAAAAAAAGGTTTTGGCATGGAGGATGTTTGAAGAAATTTTAGTAGCATAACTACATACCACAAATAATGGAGGAGAGTAAATAACACAAATGATCACAAAATGTTTAAATGTTGTATTAAAATGGTTTTCCCCATTTCAAAATTGTTTTCCCTCCCATTTGCACACCTTAACTCAAATTAGAATCAAATTGGCTAACCCAAGTCTCGTGGAGGTTGGAGGTGTGGTTGCACACTAAAAAATAGGGGAAAAGGGGATAAAGAGGCATCAAAATCTCCAAATATTTCCATGGTTGAAGCTCTCATGAGAAGGGAGGAAATTTTCATGAAAAAGTGAGTTGTTGACATTTTCTAATATCTCAGTTGTCACTTTTAAGTGATGAAATTTTCCTCCATCGGAGAGTTGTAGTGCCCACTTCCCTTTGACACTTTTAGATACTGATTTTGATACTATTAATCATATTATGGACACTATTATGTTTTGTTTTAGTATGATGGTTAGGTGTTAGATCATGGATTATTATTGATCTGGATTCAGTTAGTATGCATGATGGTTACTAGAGACATTTTGATATGTGGATGATGATAGACTGTTGACATGGACATATTATAGATGTTGATTTGGACTTGTGACATTTGATATTTTGAGTAGACCTAGTATGGAATAATATAGATGATGATATAGTTGATTTATGAATTAAAATGATAATGTTGAATTCTTGATATTGTTGTGATTCATGTGCTAGATGATCTTGAAATGTTGTTTATATCATTTTGGATGTTCTGATATGGCCACGAGGCCGAAGGAGGTATTTACATTTTGTAGGTTAAAAATCACAACAATGTCGGGGGACTGGAGACTAACCATATTAGAATTTTGGGTGAAATCAACAAGGTCACCATGGCAACTATTTTCGTGTGTGTGTGTTTGTTAGGGATTCCCATGGGGGGGATTTCCATTATATGTGACCATGGGATATGTATTTTATTAATGTGTTCCTTTTTATTTATTGTTGTTTGTATTTTATTAGTAATGTGTTCCTTCTTGTAATTAATTTAAATGTGGTAGATTAATGTGAGAGATTATATAGTTAAACTTTAATTAAATTAAAGTAGGGACATGGAATGTAATTAATGAAGTTGTTGATTTTAGATATTAATGTTGGAAGAGTGTGTAAGTTAATGTGTAAGAAACATGTAAGAGTATGTAAGGCAGATTTTGGAAGGTTTAACACTTCATCTCCTTAGGAATTCGAATTTGTCCTTGGAGGCCAAATTTGGAGGCTTGTGGGACAAGTTAAACTTGTCCCACACCTCTTAAAATGATCCACCAACCATGCCTATGGTTTGGAGGTTAAATTTAGGCATTTTTAATGCATTTTGAAGTGACAATTTGTAAGTTTTAATTGCACTTCCCTTACATATTTTTAATTCAGTCCTTTTGGAGTATGGGTTATTTTGGAGTGTGTAAGTCATATTGTCATTTTATTTATTGTGATTTGGTGATTGATGTTGATTTCCTCTTGGGGTTGAGGAAGAATGATGTGGCATCCCACATGGATCCACATCATCCTCTTCTCTTCCCTCTCCTTTAAAAGTGAAACTCCTTGCTTGTTTATGGTTGTTGAAACTTTGTTGTTTTCCTCTTGGGGGCACATTTTTTTGTTGTTTTTGGAGCTTGTTGTGGAGGAAGCTTGGAGTCCTTTTGCATACTTGAACCTTTCTAATTTTGGACTGTATTTGGCATTTTGGAAAGCTTGTGAGCTTGGAACAAACTCCAGTATGGAGAGGTAGGATCTTGAGCTTGCTTTTTTGTTTTCTTTCTCTTGCATGCATGTTTAAATGGTGAATGTGTTTTGTATTCTTGGCTGGTTGGGTAGACTGCTTAGGATATGGTGTAGGAGAAGGCTATGGGGATTTCATATGGGGGCATAAGGGAATGCCAATGGCATCTGTTTTATTGTGGAGGGAGTTTTGGTTTGGGATCCACCTTGGAAAAGAAACTTCTTGCATTTCTTACTCTTGGGGGGCATAAGGGAGAAACTTTGGGGGATAAGGAGGGGTTGGGAGATATAAGGTTTATGGGATTTGATATGTTTATTGGCGGTATGATTTTGGTGGATGCCCAATTCCAAATAGGGAGGCATAAGTAGTTCCCCATAGTTCTTGCTCTTGTTGGCTTGCTTGATCAAGCCTATGTGTTGTGTGAATGATTTCAAATGTAGTTGGGAACTGTTGTCTTTGCTTGGACTATATTTTCTTATTGTTGTATGCAATGTGAAGAATGTTGCTTGTTGTTGTAGAAGCCATTGTTGCCATGTGTTGATTTTCATGCTCTATTTCAATATGGTTGGGGCTCGGGGGCCAATGAGGAAGGATGGATTCTCCCTTCTCATTGGATGTCTTGGTTGGGTGGAGAGTGTTGCCTTTCCCCTTCCTTGTTGTGATAAAAAAAAGATGGAGAAATCAGCATGCTGCTGTTTGGAGCAAGAAGAAGTTACAGTTTGACAATCCCATTCTTTTGAGCAAAGTTTATTGTAACCTTTCCCACCTTGAGTGGATGAGTTGTATAATTTTTGCAATGTGAAGACACTTGTGTTGGCAATGTAAGATTGAAATTGGATTGAGAAATGTAAAGGAGATTTATAATTGTCATCTGTTTTGGGAAGAGAAATGTAAATGATATTATATGTATTGTATTTTATATTTTGAAACCAAATCAAAATGGAAAAATGATAAGTTGTAAAGATGTAGTTGTTGAATCAATAAAAGATTACATCTTCTCCTCAAGTTTGCATTGAGTATTAGATTCGAAATTGCTGTTAAAGATTGTAATTTGTTGTTTGGAAAAGAAGCATGCATATGAAATAAAAGACAATATATTGTTCTCTTGGAATGAGTTGCATTTAGAAATAAGACCTTGCAAAATTATTATTGAATGGTTGATTGGTTTTAATTAAATGTATTTGACTAGTTTAGGGATCATATGCACCTTCAAAAGACAAAATTGATAAACAAATTTAAGAGAAACAGTTCACTGTTTTAAACTTCATTCTGGCAATGCACATTTTAATAAAAATGAGCAGTTCAAACTTTGGAAATTCAGATCTAGTAATACTTAAAGGATTTAAATTGACCTCAACATTTAAGAATGAACCTTCGAGACCATGTAAAATCAAATTGGGAACTTGCACAGTCGTTTTTCCGTCTATTACTTGAAAAATGCAACCTTGAACAAATTGGAGAAATCAACTTCCCTAAAACACTCTAAACCCTCCCTAGACTGATCCTCCATGTCTATTCGACATGTTGAGTGAAGGAGGAGTTCTAATTTAACCGAATTGAGAATTTGAAAACTGCCAGTTCACTAATTAAAACCCTACAGATTTTTTTCATTAAATTTACCTCTCAAAATTCATCAATTTCCAAAATTTATGATCCTTGTGCAAAGAGGGCATCGAGAGCTTTCCGAAAAGTCCTCGTTTTCCCAAAACCGAGCTTTCTAGCTCAAGTTATGGCCATTTGAAGTTTTACTTCAATTTGGCATTCAAAAAAATAATAAGATTTAATCTAACTATAGAAAAATTTAAATTTTGACTTTGGAAAAATTTCTCAAAAGGTCCATGGCCCCCGCCATCCCGCAACCAATCGGGGGATTGCCACATGGCACCCTGGGAGGGGTAGACCAAATTTAAAAACATACCCCTTTAAAAAATTGCCTTGGGAAAATTTTCCCATTTTACTCCACAAACCCTTCGGCCCCAGCACATCACATGCTGCCACGTGGCACGGTGGAAGGGTGGACCAAATTGAAACTTATGTTTTTGAAAATTTTTGCTTGGGAAATATTTTCATTTTCCCTTCCATGACCCATGCCCAATCCGAGGGTGACACGTGTCCTATAGGGGCTGAGGTGGCGGTGCGGTTCATTTTAACTTTTTATCCCTTTGAAAATTTTTGGGAAAATTTTTCATTTTGGCCCCGCCGCACGTAGCCAATGAGAAAGTGCCACGTGGCACTTTGGGGGGTGGAGTGGGTGGGGTAGAACCCTTTGTTGTTTTGATTTTTGGCCCTTGGGAAAATTTCTTATATTCCTCCCACGGCCCACAACTCCACCTCCTCCCTCAGCCTTTCCTTCTCTCGACGGGCGCGCGGGCTTGCGTGTCCCCTTCTTCCTCTTGGTCTCCAAATCAACCCGCTGCTCCGCCCTTCCCTTCTCCTCTTTCACTCGGTACCAGGACTCGACACGTGTCCTCTCTCGGGGACCTATGGGGGAGCAGAATGATTTTTTTCCCTTTCGCTTTGCGTTGGGAAAATTTCCCTATGCCGCCCCGCGACCCGCCAAACTGCCACGTGTCCCTCTAGGGAAAATTTGCTCTAGGAAGTCCGCTCACTCATATCTTGAGTTCTACAAGGAGTTAGGAGGACTTCCTTATATCACCGGAAAGGTGAGAAAATTTCCTATCCATTAGGAATGGTTTAGGGAAATTTTAGAAGTGTTAAGTAAGAGAAAAATCTAGTTGAAACTCTAAGCCTGTTAGAGAGCAGGTATGGGGGTAAACTACTCCCTGAACCTAACTAAAGCATATAACCCTAAATTTTGAACCTTGTGAACTTGATATAAGTTAATAAAGGAAACTTTTGTTTTGGTAAATAGGATTTTTTCCGAAACCGTTAGTGAAAACTGATGTTTGGCAACCTGAATGTAGATACTTCTAATAAAAAAAAAAATCCTATAATTTTCTAGCTAACCCTAGGTTATTTCTTAGGTCTCAAGTGGTTGTTTAAATGGGAACTACAGGAGTGCATTTTTGTGTCCCACATGCCCCCTTATAATTTGGGATAAAGGTATTTAGGGACATCACACATTCAAATGGTCACCATGGGTCTATATGTCATGAAAAGTGGTCAAAATCCAACTTATGGTGAGTTTATACCATGTTTTAACCACTTTAAGTGACACAACATAACACTTGATGGGGGAGTGCATTTTTGTATCCTTCATGTCCCCTTGCACCAAGGGAAAAAGGGATAAAGGAACATCAAGCCTACAAAACCCCGTCCAAACTTTTTGGAATGGTGATGTCATCAATCTCAAATTTTTCGGGTTCGGGAGCAAGACATTGAGTTCAGAGGGCAAAAATTATATGATTTTGATCTAAAGGACTTACTAATTCCATTACCACCATTTTAAAGACCTGATTCAACTTGGATTTTTCCTTTTCAGTCCACTTTCCACTTTTTCCCATATACGTGTACTAGTAAGCTGAGTTGCCATTGGGGTACAAAATTATTATAATAAAATATGACATATGTATAATGAGGAGGGTCTAATGTACTCCACTTTTACTTTTGGTATAACTCTTACAATGTGTTCCATGTCATTTGGTGGAAGTTGCAGTTGAAACTAGTTGTTTTAGGCCTATTTATGGAGCCTGATGAGGTGTGAAAGGATGGTATAGGTCATGGGAAGGTAATATAAGCATGGGAGTAGCCTATAAATGTTTTCTAGGGAATGTGTGAGATAAAACAAGATTTATTTTATCTCCTGGAGGAAAAATTCAAAAGCTATCCAAGGTTGACTTTGAGAACTTACAGTGTAGGTTGATGCAAATGAGATAGGTCTGAGAGGTACAAGAATACCTATGGCTAACCAACACATTTAATGAGAAGAGGGATGTCTTGTAGTGCTTCATGTAAAATTTTATCAAGTTTTGATATGGTATGTGAAAGTTATGCTAGTTTCTCTAAAACAAGCTTTTTGAAAAGTGTATAATAAGTTGCCTTACTTCTTAGCACTCAAGAAAAAAATAAATTGCTTCCTTAAAATAAATCATAGAAGGAATATTTGTATAGGATTTCAATATTTAAGCATAATAAAAAAATTCAGGTGAAATGGACAAGTTTTAAGACAATTATGTGCATTCTTCTTCCAATCTTTGCTCTCTCTCCGGGCTTCTTCTTGATTTTATAGGCTAAACATAAGTTTCCCAACTCTAAATCATTTGTTGCAACTATGTTCACTCCTCAAAAGGCTAGAAAAACTTTTCCAAGTCAAAATTTTGACCCCAACTATACCAGATGGAAGCAAGGCATGTAGTTGGAGCCACCAGTGTTTATGATACAAGCCTAAATGCATTTCTTCAAGTGACTATAGGTTGTAACAAAATGTGTCTTCACGTGCTCATTTGGTCTTCTTAGCTTTAGATCCCTAAAACATGGAGAAGTGAGTAAGGTTAAAATTTTATGCTTGAAGGAACCATGTATGATTGTGCAAAGAAAGAGTCTACATTCAAAGACAAATAATTTCTCTAAAAGGTGTTGGTGACTATTCCAATATGACCCAAGGATTATAAATAATTTACTCAAGCCTCACCATGCACTATTACAGACCTAGAATCATCTTACTTTGATCTAGAAGACACTGTCAGGGTTTGTATCACACTGTACACTATTATTCCTGATTCTTGGGAGCAAGTGAAGCCATTTCATGGTGTTTAATTGTTTCGGAAAGTTGGAAGTTGGTCTCACAAAGCATCAGTAGTTGGGAATTTCAAATTCCATCATGATTTGAGCTTGAAAAATAATTTAATGTGGTCTCGGGTATGCACAGTTGCTCCATAACCTGGTTCTAGGGTTTGAAACCCTTTTTGGTCGAATCTCATAATTTATCCAACAAAAATCCTTGAAAACTTGTGAAGACCTCTGTGTTGAAGGAAAGAATTATTTCCAAAATAATTTTTTGTTTACATCAAGTGCACAAAGTGAGAAATTGTTGACATAGTTTTTGAATCTTGTTGGGACAGTGTGTAAGGTCTGAGTTGGGTATTTTTTAGTGCAATTTCTTTCTTAATCTCGAAATAGAAGCTCCTTCAACCTTTCACTCAGCTCATTTGTGGTCTAACCAGTTTAAAGGAGCACTTGTAATGTCTTGATAGTCAAAGTCACTTGTAATAGTGATGAACCAAGTACAAAAGCATCTTCCAAATACAATTTTAGTATGAAAGGTGATCGAAATATTCATGTCAAGCCTCCAAAGGCTGATAGAGGAATCAAGGAATGTGGGAAGATTGTTACTCTTACATGAAAGGTAAATTTTGCATAGTAGGGTCACTGTCACAGTTGACAGTATGGATGAATTAGTCAAGAAACTGTAATATATTTGTCAATGTCAATGTTTCTCTAAAATTGTTTTGTCTCAAAGTCCTTTGCTATCTTGGAGATCAGTTGAAGGCTTATGATCTTGTTCCAGCATGCTCTAACAAGTAAGTGGATCCTTTACCTTAGAGTAAACTCATTTTTTTAGTTCAAAATAGAGAAGTTGTTTGAGTTCAAAAATACATGTTAATGTACAAATTCCCAGTCTCTTAAGGAAGCCTAAGGGTCTAGGTCGAAGCAAATGATTTTTTTGAAAAATTCTAAAGGTTCATAAACAGTTACAAACTCATGTAACACTCCCCTAGCTCATTGTGAGAAAATGAAAATACATTTGTATTTATTATGCAATGTCAAGTGTCAAAGGACTCTTGAACTTACTTGGTGAATATGAAGAGATTGATATGGCTCAAACAGTGAAAATTAGTCTAAGGCATGAAAAATGAAAAGGTAATGTAAGATGAAGAGTCAAGTGGATGGTGTAAAAAGGAAGATGATTTATTCTTGCAAATTTTTGATGAAAAACCCCCTTTATCTTCTATTGAAGAAAACTTTGCTATAAAGCAAAACCCCTTGGGCTTAGAAAAACATCCCTGAAATTATTTTCTAGGTTAGTAGTTGGTTGTAGTGAAACAAAGATGATGGATTCTCTGCAATAACAAGTTGATGAAGGAGAGTAGTCTTGATGTTTTGTAGTTGAATGATATTGTCACAACATATTGATGTCAATACACTATTTATGAGATCTTGATTGTATATTGTATATTGTTGATGAGAAGATCAAGTCATTGTACTCTACTTTGAATATCATTAAAGAAAGCGCTGAGTATATCTTGTTTTCCTACTATGGATGCATTTCATAATGAACTATATCTAATGATGATAAAGCTTAATGTTTGTAGTTTATGAGGGTGTGTGTTTGATGTTTGAAATTGAAAAGAGAAATGTTTTATAAATAACTGATTCACCCCCAGTCCTTTGTCACTTCGAAAAATTTGTATCAGATCATGCCCTTGGAAATATCCTTAACAAGCTAGATATAACATCCCAAAATTTCTTGTAAGTTAAATTAACTACAGTTAAGTCTAAACAAGATTAGATGATATCATCATTAGGTATAAAATTCATTTGACTCATCGTATCATGACCCACACCTTCTGCTACAGGGCATGACATTACGGAACGAATAACCCTACACCCACCTTGATGATCCTTCCTAAAACATGATTAGGCCTTAATCATAGGTAAAATGATTCATTAATAAATAGTGAATCTTTCAGTTATTTGTATTTCGGTTACTTTATTTTAATCAGTTTGTTCATCTTTTGTTTTGTTTGACTTTTGTAATGACCATTATGAATACTGCCTCTATTTTATTTGACAATGCTATATCAAACCAACTTTATGAGAATATTCGAATTATTATTTATGGACTTGGTGATTTTCATTTGTTTGAATGTTTTATATGGAACATGGGAATTCGAATAATTATTACGATAACTTATTGTTGGCAATATGTGGACTTATATTATGATGATTAATTTTACCATTAAAGTTAGGTATCAATTAAAATAAAAATTAAAAAAATTCATTATTAATTTGTGAAATTATATATTTAAATCCTAAAAGCATTTGGCATGTAAATCAAAAGTTAAAAAGTATAATAATAATAATATTTTAATATTTAAAATTTGAGAGTTTTAAAAGGGACACGCCTTCATCTGACACCAAGTATGTGGCATGCATTGACGCATGAAGCAACACTTGGAAGCCCGAAAATTCTCCATTATAGTATAGTTTCTTCATTTTATTTTCTTTTATTTCTCTTTTGCATGTTTTCATTCTTCTCTTATGGAATACCTGCGTGAGTTTTGGAGGAAAGAAGGATTCAACTTGTTGGAGCAGGAAGAGTAGAAGGTTTTGATTTCTGGGTTTACTTCAGACATGAATATCTTCTCCCTTCTCTACATCATTATTTGTAAATAATGAGGAAATACACATTCTATTTTAAATGACAATTAAATGAATTTGTGGAAAAATCTGATTTAATTGCTTGGAAATGAAATCTAAAAAGGAAATTGATGGATTTTGTATTCTCTTAAGTTTCCTTTGTGTGGTTTTAGCAAAACCTAGAAAAAACATAGATGGGTGTTTATACGCACCCAAAATTGTATGTGCTACATTGGTGAGAAAATGGTTACAAAAGTCCCCAGTGATGATTCAAAATCCTTTCAAGAAGGTGTTTGAGCTCCAAATCCCACTTACAGTATATGTTTGTAGCCTAAATATCCTTACATAACATTTCCTTGCATTTTTCTAGTTTTCCCCTTCATTATGTGCTTGCTTTGGCCTTAAGTGTCAAAACCATTTGCCTGCCTGCCGGGCGGCGGTCTGATCAATTTTTCTAGAATCTTCACACGATAAATTGCATGCGAATATTCACTTAAGTTCATTTTTTAAACGCGTCCGTGAGCCGAATTTGCTAAAAATAGATGTGTTTTCTTGGTTCTCCTAGTTCCTTCTATTTTTAAATAGATTTAATGAGTGGAACTGCCTCTTCAATTCCTTTTGCATGAAGTAATCTTCTATCTTCCATTCCTATATATTCCATGCTTGTATTCAAGCAAAGGGCCTACCTGAGAATTTTGTGTATCTTGTATTGTTTTGTTGCCATAATCTTGCTAGGAATTGTATATACAAGATCAGATCTCTTGTGTTATCTCTCTCCTACTTGCATTGCGTCCAGATTACTTCCAAGCTACCATTGCTCAAGCGCCATCCTCTTGTTGTTGTTCTTTGCATTCCCATCCTTGGACTCACATGAACACTCAAAGAACGAAAGGAAATAACTGAGGGGACAGATACTGATACTACTAGATTTGCTAAGGTTATTAATCTTCCAGGTTTGAGTTGTGTATTTGTTTTCTTTGTTTATCAAATTGTTAATTTTAATTCCATATCAAATAGAGTAAGAATTAATGTCTTTTCATTTGCAAGTAGTTAGTTAATTTCCAAGAGGGGTTGAATCTTTCATAGCAATCCCGGTGATGGATCCTCTTCTTCCCATCCCTATGGATCTGAAGGAGAGAATATATGTAGGAGGTTGTCTACACATCACAGATCATTTGGAAAATCACTTGTTTTAGGTTAGTTTAGATTCAATACACTCAACACAGGAAAATAACCACACCGAGTTATTTTCTTGTTTAGTTTTAATGTAGAAGTAGATTTGATTATTTAGAATAAAAGTGAATTGTTGTTTGTGATTGTAATATTTTGGTTCTATGATTTGTTTAGATCAGTTTCCTTTCAGCAGTAGTGTAGATTATTAATTTCATTTAGTTTACATGGACGCTTCAAATTAGTTTAGCACTTAGATCCAAATTAGGTAAACAAACCATAGGGAATTTATGCTACCCATTCATAGCCTTTAAGTCTCCCCTTTGTCAACTCGGCTATCAGGAGATCACACTACTAGATATTAGTCAATGATCCTCCTATAGTTAGCCACACACATTCAAACATCCACTGCTCCGGTACGACCTTGGGGGTCGAGTGCGGTTGAAGGTCATGTGTTCATTTTCATCTGTATAAATTGGTGAACCCGATGTGAAGAGCTAGTCTCTAATCGTTTCCACTTTTGTCCATCCTTTATTCTGCAGGTATTCTTATACCCCCCAGATATGTCGGGATATGACGAGTACGGTTGACCCATTCTGGGTTTTAACATGTACCAATATCAGTCAAACATACCACAACAGTCACCTTCACTTTCAACATGGGAAGACAACCGCTCATCCACTCAAAATCATCTACTTCAGGGAACCAATGTTGGTTCTTTTGTACGCATCAAAGAATTGGATCAGATCACTTAGACTTACCCCCTTGAACAATCAAGTTCAAATAACATGACATTTACTATAGAAACTAGTTCATCTCCTTAGGTATTGTTTTGACAACCCATCACCGTGCAATCCAATCCACTCCCCCATCTTGATGAGGAGTATCTAGCACGATATGCTAGGAGTGAGCAGAAATTCCAAAAATGAACCAATAATTTGATAGGTTGCAAGGGCAAGGTAGTGTCCCGCTTCAAAACAATAACGCTACCCCGCCACCAACTGAAAATACAACCAATGAGGGGTGGCAACATCGTGAACACTTCATAGCAGGAAACCATATTCCTCAGCAACCTTCAAGGGTTCAACCAAAGGAGTCTAAGCAGGGCACCGCCCCGTCAACGGGCGATGTCATTTCAAATTTGGTTGATAAGGTCAGGGAGTTAGAGATTGCCCAGAATACACAGAATTCATACGTAGGGCAAGCGTGGACTCCTTCTTACCCACAAAACCATGGGCAAATACCGACTACCTAGAACCTGCCACTCTACATGAATATTCTCGAACCATGTAGACTTGATAACTAGGACAGGTACCTTGGGTATGTCTCCTCAAGCCACATATGGTCATCTACAACAGGTGCAGCCGGAAGTGCGTTCTCAAACACTATACTAGCTAGAAATGTGACGTTCCTTGGCTTCGCACCTTTAGCTCCATATCAAAGTAACCAACCCCCTTATATGCACATGTATTCTAAATCTCCACAGGGGGACATGTACACCTACCCAGGTCCATATGGACAAATGCATGGGATGTCATACACCCTGCCAAACATTTATGATGTCCCATTTCAGCATCCAACGCAGCCCCCACCTCCCCAACAAGGGTATTCGATGGTGGAAATGTATGCAATGGGGACTTATTCTGAATATCTCAAAGAACCCCTAGATTTCTCCATTCAGGTAGTCATGCTCTCGAGACCCTTTCATGATCTCCTGAAGTTCAAGGGGGAGGGTGATCCAAATGCCCACATCAAAGCTTATGCAACAGCCATTTGAGAGCTGCTCCTATGGGATGCAGTCATTGCAAATATTTTCCCTAAGACACTTGAAGGTATTGCTCTCAACTGGTATTATAGGATACTGGAGGCTTAGATACACTCATTCAAGCAACTAGTGTCAGATTTTATCAAAGCCTTTGATATGAAAAAGATTTTGTGAATAGGAATCAAAGAATTTCTTCATATCAAACAAGAACATAACGAGTCTACAGCTCACTTCATTTAGAGGTAGCGACATGTTCTCTACTCTTCCACAAGTGCTCCAAACATGGACCAAATGGAACTTTGTGATTTGTTCCTCCACTCCCTCAACAGAGAGACGAAGGAAGAGGTTCAAAAGTTCCCGCTAAGGAGCTATGAAGAGGTGCTAGAGGGTGCTCTTCGGATTGACCAAGCAGTCATCGACAGTGGTCGTAAGACCTACAGAGAAAATGGGAAGTTAGTTACCCCTTCTCAAAACACTCCCGGCTACTCTAACAATACAAATATCAATCAAGTACCAAAGATCCTTAACAAGAATCATGGAGTCACGACCGACGGTGTAACAGACCAACCCAAAAATCCTAATGTTGTTAGTCCCACTGGTACAGGTACACCAAATAACAACAATGAGAATAACAATGATAGAAATAAGAGGAGCAACAATTTCTCACCCTCAATAAATGTTGTGGATTTTAATCATCCCCAACAATAGCAAAAACCTCAGCCACAAAGACAAATGCCGACCCCAAGCCCTAGTCAATACCCTAACCAATTCCAGAACTAGGGGCAAGGGTTCCAAAGTGTTAACTATAACAGTCAACAACCAAACAATAACCATGGTTTTGGACCACAACAAGGAACCAACCAAAGGCCTCGAGATTATGATCGTAACTTATACTGTGGTTTCCATAGGGTCCGTGGGCATGACGCAAGAACTTTCCATGATTGTAATAACTTTTGCAATGTTTTCCGAAGACCAAAGATAGTTGTTTGTTGACATGTTTCTGGCCAATCCAACTGCGCCTAATCAAAGCACCTATATGGGACCAGTGTCTCCACAGAACACGCCGTTAGGAATCTTCAATGATCCTCTCCCCATGCGTCTGAAGGATGGAAGACTAGATCCTAATGGTTTGAATAAAGGAATTGTAACAGGGAATCTTGATCATGAAGCCTCAACTTCATCAAACCCATAGGTGGCACCTCCTTTGGATGGTCTCTAGCAAACGAAGATTGTAGGTTTGGTTGAGTTGGATGCTGAACTCTAGATTAACGCTACAATAAGAGCCAGAGACTATTCATCGCAGCCGATCTTGATTTACCAGTTGTCTCGAATAATGCTTATGACACACTAAGCAAGCCTAGTAGGGGCTTTTGACTTGATCAGTGATCTAACCAAGACCTTTTCACACATTTAATTCTTATATTTACTGAAGAATTCTCCCACTCATCGAGCCGCTCTCTTGGAAGCGCTCGGTCTTGGTGATTTGGCTAACATTACCTCACTACTAGAGGCACAAATAAACCATATAGACTTTGACGTTTGCCCTCCGGACAACCTGAAAGGGATATTGGGTTTGTATTTGACATAAGAAAAATGCCTACAAGATGCCGAAATAGCTCGTAGAGGCGATCCAACCTTTTTTTGCAAGTCTAGATCTATAACAACTATGTGAAGCATGCGATGATCGACGATGGGGCAGTAGTTAACATCATCCCCTTCTCTTTTCTTCAGAAGTTAGGATATGGGGAGACTAATTGCTCCTCGACGTGAAACACATTAAGAGGCTATGATAGTCTCAAGGTGACCTCGATCGGGACCATAGTATTACTGGTCACTCTTGGACCCAAGACAATGCTTACTGAGTTTTATATTATAGATCAGGAAACTAACTATAATATGATTCTTGGTCACCCTTGGATACACCACATGAAAGCAATCCCGTCCACCCTGTTCCAAGAAGTCAGATTCCTACATTTAGGGAAAGTCTTTGTCTCTCAAGGTGATCCAAAGCCCTTTGACATACACCTTGCCAACTTGAAGAAAAGGCCAGGGGTCCACTCTGAATTTGAGCTTCCCACTAACTAGTTAAACAAACCAGTAACCATGTTACCAGAAGAAAAGTTGGTTCTGACGACGAAATTAGAGGTTATATGTTTGATCGAGGGTATTTCAGCCTTCAAGGATGAAAGCATTGTTGTAGAGATAGTTTCGCTAGGAACTACAATAAATATTATTGAACTATTAGAAAAGGATTTTGCCTATCCTTCTTCCCTTTGATTCCATGGGTATGGGACGTGCTTTGGGACTTGGTTCCCTTCTAGCAGATGAGGTTTGTATGGTAGATGTAACCAAAATAAAAGAATAACTTACAAAGGATGACTCAACATCTGTCTTTCCGAGTGATTGTTGGACTCTCCACTTTGATGGGGCCAAGTGTCGCTTCGGTGCCGGGGTAGGTGCAATCCTTACCTCGCCCAAAGGAAGGGTCTTAAATTTTTCTTTCAAATTGAATTTTGAATGCAAAAACAATGGGGCTGAGTATGAAGCTCTTCTATTAGGTCTCATTATAGCCAAGAGAATTGGCATCCTCAATATTAGGGTGTTGGGTGATTCACGGCTAGTCACAAATCAGGTATCCGAGGTATACGAGACTAGGGCTAAACACTTACAACTCTATAAAACTGTCATGTTGGACCTAACCAAGGGATTTGATTTCATATCAATCAAGGCAGTTCCACATGAATAGAACCTTCTGGTAGACTCTATAGTGACTTCCACCTCACGCTTCACCCCAAGTAATGATTTAGAGGACACCAACTTCACAGTTTCACTCCACGCTGAATCCTTGATTCATAAAGCGCTAGTGACGTCATTGTTGACATACGTGGAAGCGAGGGCCAGTTTGACTCTTTGGACCCTATCGATAGGGATGAGTCAACCTTAACTTATTTAAATGCTTTGGTAGATTTACATCTTACTTGTCAAGAGGTAGACTTTTCCTTAATTCTGCGTTCCTCCTCTTATTTTGGGAATCCAATGATTGAGTCATCTCGGGAAGAGATCTTGAAATTTACGAGGTAGAAGAGGAAGGGGACTTGGAGTTTCCACCATCCCCACCTGAGTTTGAGGAGGGTAATGCCTCCTTAATTGAGGGAACGATTGATATAAACATTGGAACGGAGGAGGAACCAAAAATATTAAAACTAGGGTCCTCTTTAACTCCAAAGGAAGTAGAAATTCATACCCAAGTCCTTAAGGAACATTGGAAGGCCTTTGCATTTAGTTATAAGGAAATGAATGGAATCGCACCACACATCGCAGTTCACAATATTGTTACTAAGCCGGACGTGAAACCAATTAAGCAAAAACAAAGACCTATGAAGCCAAAGGTGGCCCTTATGGTAAAAGAAGAAGTAATGAAGCTTCTCCATGTAGGATTTATCAAGCCAGTTGATTATTCACAATGGGTATCTAACATTGTCCCCATTCTAAAAAAATGGAAATATCTGTATTTGCATAGACTTCCGGGACATCAACAAGGCTTTTCCCAAGAATGATTTCCCACTACCACCCATTGATGTTATCGTCGATGAAACAACTGGATTTGAGTTGTTTTCCCTCATGGATGGGTTTTGGGATACAATCAAATCAAAATATCCACTGAGGATCAAGCTAAAACTACGTTTATAACTCCGTGGGGAACTTATTGTTATGTTGTCATGCCATTTGGCCTTAAGAATGTTGGTGCTACATACCAACGAGCAATGACCTACATATTCCATGATCTTATTCATAAGATTGTAGAATCCTACGTGGATGACCTGCTGACTAAGGCCGGAAGTGCTGCAATCACCCAGAGGTGCTTCGTATCATTCTCTCATGCTTGATTGAGTATGGAGTCACATTGAATCCATAGAAATGTGTATTTGGTGTAATAAGTAGAAAGCTCCTGGGCTACATTATATCTTTACGAGGAATTGATGTTGATCTAGCCAAAATTCGGGCTATGTTAGAAATGATTTTACCATTGGATGAGTCTGGTATTAGATATTTCCTTGGGAAACTTGATGTAATCCAAAGGTTCATCCCTGACTTGACCTTTTCCATTCATCCAATCAACAATTTGTTAAAGAAAGATTATAGCCTGGATTGGATAGAGGAATGTGATGAGGCCTTCAAGGCAGTTAAGTGATTTTTGTTATCCCCTCCCACACTAATGCCACCAAGGTCATATCACCCTTTGATCTTATATTCGCGGGCTACAGATGTTTCAATGGCCTGTATGTTGGTACAAGAGGACGATGACAAATGAGAACGGGCTATTTATTTTATCAGTCAGACGTTACTCGATTACAAGACATGCTACACGCATGCAAAAAGGAATTCCTTGCCATAGTTTTCACAACCAAGTGCTTAAGACATTACATGCTTAATCAAGAGAAAAGGGTCATCGTCAAGTCAGACCACTTACAGAAATTCCTCATGTAAGGATCCTTATCTAAAACGTCTAGGTGTTTCATTACATTAATGGGTGAGTTCAAGCTAACATTTGTAAATCAAAAATTAGTTAAGGGTCAAATCATCACAGATTGGTTGGCTAATAATCCATTAGATGGGAATGATTTGGTAGATTTGGAATTTCCCGATGAGTGCGTATACTTCATTGAAACCAGGCCCCCTATCTCTGTATGTCCTTGGTACACTGACATCATCAATTTCATCATGGACCACATGTACCCAGAAGGAGCAATGTCACAACAAAGAAGGTAGTTATGCATAATTTCCACCAAGGACATCATTCTGGAACATGTGCTTTATCACAGAGCCTTTGACAGAATGCTATTGAGATGTGTTGATTATGAAGAGTCTAAAAAGATTCTTTATGAGTCACATAACGGGGTATGTGGTGGTCACTTCGGTGGCCACACTACTACCCGAAAGATACATCGAGATGGGCTATTTTTGGCCCACCCTCGAACATGATGTGGTAGAGTTTGTGGGCAGATGCCACAAGTGTTAAGAGTTTTCCCATTAAATCCACATACCGGCACAAGCTTTACAAACGATCGCAACTCTATAGCCCTTCTCCACGTGGGGCATATATTTGATAGGTAAATTCTCTCCTTGTCAATAGAAGGCCATAATTTCATACTCAAAGCCACGAAGTAATTTACCAAGTGAGTAGAGGCCATGCCCCTTACCACTGTCCCTGGCTCTGTAATCGCTAAGTTCATCTTGAACTAGATCATTTCTAGGTACGGGGTGCCATAGGTCATTATTTATGATAATGGCACATCTTTCAAAAATGATGAGGTGCATGAGTTGTGTACAAAGTTCAAAATAAGTCATCACACAACTTCTCTCTATTACCCTCAAGCTAATGGACAAGCTGAGGCTATTAATAAGACTTTAAAGTCCATTCTTCTAAAAATGTTAAGGAGAATAAATGAGATTGGCATCTGAAGCTTTTTCTGGCCTTATGGGCCTACTGAACGTCAGTTAGAACACCAATAGGAGCAACTCCATTTTCTTTAGTGTTTGGTGTTGAGGCAGTTCTACCACTGGAGGTCAAACTACCCATCCTCCGCATTTCGTTACATGGGATCCTAGGAGAAGAGGGTTATCGAGAAGCTCGTCTCTCCCAATTAGAAAGCCTCAATTAAGTTGGATTGAATGTTGAGCAACGACACAGTGTATACCTTGACTGTATGGCTCAACAATATAATAAAAAGGTATATGAATGTGAGATATACAAAGGAGATTTGGTGTTAAGGCTCGATAGCTGAATTGACAAGAAGACCGGCGAGGGAAGAAATTTTAGTCCTAGGTGGATAGGTCCATATCGAGTGGTGGAAAATTATAAAAATGGTGCATTCCATTTGTGTACTCTAGAAGGTGAGGAGTTTAGTGAATCTATGAATTCCCTTCACCTAAAGAGATACTATGCATGATCCATCAACATTCTCATATGTACATTATTGCATCTACATTGCATTTTCATTTGTCCGTTCATTTTGTAAAAAAGTGTGATCAAGGGATTTATTCTTACAAAGAACTCCTAAAAACTTCTGAAAAGCTTTGGCAAAACATTTGAATCATGTCTCTTCAAATCTTCATTGTATCATTAACTATTTCTGCATCATTTCATTAGTTCCAACACAAGACAAAGTTTTGACAGTAACCATACCAAGGCCTGCATACTTGGTTCTAATTTTGGTTTCTTCTTAGGATAGGTATCTTTTATTCATGGTCTATTCTAGAAGCTTCATGGTGTCACAACCATCCCATAAAAATCTCTTTGAAAATAAGAACATTCTAAACATTTTTTCCCAAATAAGTAAGTCAAATTCAAATCAACAGAAATTTTTTATTTTACACATTTCTTTGCCCTACCAACCTTCGGTGTTGATCTTGCATCTTTTACTAGTGACGTAGGGTTGGGAAAGGAAGGAAATGCTCTTACTCACCTATGTTTTATCCATGGTGATAAGTCTATGCTTCCTACTGGTAGCGTGGGGCAAGGTGTAGGGGGTCTCTTTGATAAACCTGAAATTCATAAACAATTAAATCAATTACTATGAAATCTTAAGTCAAAACAAAGTGAATTTGATGTTCAAAATTCCAAGAGAATTAAAAACCCTAAAAACCAGATTTTGTCAACCAAGTGGCCATCTACGGATCCAAGTCTAGATAAAATGTAGACCAATTCACATTCTAAACTATAGGGTAGCATTAGTGGGGTAAGGTTGTAGCGTCCCAATTTGGCTCTTTCAAACCTCTATCTTTGTCTCACCATTACCATTCAACAAATGTCATGGCTTGTGCCCTTTCTAATTCTCGGTGCTCAGTCCTCGCATCTTACTAGTTGTGTGGGGTTACGAGTGGGGTAGGAATATATATTCATCATATCATTATGTCATCACGTTTTGTCAAGACAAATACGAAGTATCAAAGATTGCTTAAAGAAACTAAAGTTCAACATCACATGGTGTTTGCATTATCATATATCAGCATTATGAAATACAAAAAGAAATCATTCTGTTATCATTCATATCCACTGCATACATTTTGAAAAGCATAAAAAAGTAGAGATTTTAAACATCTAAGAGTACACATGAGAGATAAGCCAAAGAGAGTCAACTCGGATACAATGGAATTCCGAACCAAAAATAGAGTCTGTATATATCATAGTGGATCAAGTTTGTATACAATGTCATCATGCACTAGGTGTAGTTAAAACACTTGCAATGGGCACGAAGTACCAAAACATCACATATGCCTCACAAAATGGAGACTAAGAAATAATGGTACTCTGCCTATCCACCCCTTTGAGGCTCCTTATGACCACTCTAGTTACAAATTTCTTAGGATTTATTCTCAAAAGTATTCAAAAAGCAAAGGGGCAAGCCTAACGCAAATCCATTCCAATTCAACCATTCTTAAAAATGAAAAAAACGGTCACCATGGGCTTAGAGCTCAAAAATCACCAAGTCAGTATGCGCATATGAATTTGAAAATGAGTTTGTTTAGGTATATATATATATATGTTGTTATAACTTTGTTTTGAGTGTATGTGTTCATAGGGCTGGAGTGTTGGCACAGGTATATTTCTATATCCCCACACAAATGGTAAGTCCTCTTGTCGTTTTAATTTAGTGTTTATTTTTCAATATTTTATCTATCTGCACTTGAGTCTTCTCTTTCTCTTGCAAGTAACAGGAGTTTGGATGGTGAGATTTCGACACATGGGCGTGTCAGGTATAGCTTCTAACTCCCCATTTCGAGAACACCATACTCAGACTCTACATTTTACGCCTCTTCATGGCTAAGACGCTTCTCCGAGGGGGCAATATGTACGCACCCAAAATTGCATGTGCTACATTGGCGGGAAAATGGTTACAAAAGTTCCTAGTGATGATTCAAAATCCTTTCGAGAAGGTGTTCGAGCTCCAAATCCCACTTGTAGTATATGTTTGTAGCCTAAATAGCCTTACATAGCTTCTCCTTGCATTTTTCAAGTTTTCCCCTTTATTCCGTGCTTGTTTTAGCCTTAAGTGTCAAAACCGCCGCCTGGGTGGCAGTTTGCAAACTGCCACCCAGGCAGGGTGGTGGTTCTGAAATTGCCTCCCTACGCAGGGCGGCAGTCCTGATCGATTTTTCTAGAATCTTCAAGTGAGAAATTGCATGTGATGATTCACTTAAGTTTGATTTTTGAATGCGTCCGTGAGACAAATTTGCTAAAAATAGATGTGTTTGCTTGGTCCTCCTAGTTCCTTCTATTTTTAAATAGATTTAATGAGTGGAACTACCTCTTCAATTCCTTGTGCATGAAGTAATCTTCTATCTTCCATTCCTATATATTCTATGCTTGTATTCAAGCAAAGGGCCTACCTAAGAATTTTTTGTATCTTGTATTGTTTTGCTACCATAATCTTGTTGGGAATTGCATAAACAAGCTCAGATATCTTATGCTATCTCTCTCCTACTTGCATTGCATCCAGATTGCTTCCAAGCTACCATTACTCAAGTTCCATCCTCTTGTTGTTGTTCTTTGCATTCCTATCCTTGGACTCACATGAACACTCAAAGAACGAAAGGAAATAACTGAGGGGACAAATACTGATACTACTATATTCACTAAGGTTATTACTCTTCCAGGTTTGAGTTGTGTATTTATTTTATTTTTTATCAAATTATTAATTTCAATTCCATATCAAATAGAGTAAGAATCAATGTATTTTCATTTGCATGTAGTTAGTTAATTTCCAAGAGGGGTTGAATATTTCATAGCAATCCTCGGTGATGGATCCTCTTTTTCCCATCCCTGTGGATCTGAAGGAGAGAATATCTGTAGGAGGTTGTCTACACATCATAGATCATTTGGAAAATCACTTGTTTTAGGTTAGTTTAGATTCAATACACTCAGCATAGGAAAATAACCACACTAGGTTATTTTCTTGTTTAGTTTTAATGTAGAAGTAGATTTGATTATTTAGAATAAAATTGAATTGTTGTTTGTGATTGTAATATTTTGGTTCGTGATTTTTTTAGATCAGTTTCCTTTAAACAGTAGCATAGATTATTAATTTCATTCAGTTTACATGGACACTTCAAACTAGTTTAGCACTTAGATCCAAATTAGGTAAACAAACCATAGGGAATTTGCACTACCCGTTCATAGCCTTTAAGTCTCCCCTTTGTCAACTTGGCTATCAAGAGATCACACTACCAGATCTTAGTCACTGATCCTCCTATAGTTAGCCACACACATTCAAACATAGGCTGCTCTGCACGACCTGGGGGGTCGAGTGTGGTTGAAGGTCACGTGTTTATTTTCATTCGTACAGTGTTCCTAATCAATTTTTATTTTATTTTATTCTCTATTTAAATTTGATTTCTTGAAACCCAAATTGATTTCTGCCTCTGGGTTTTATTACAGTCAAACAATAATTTATTTTTATGAGCAAAGTAATTTCTGGGTAGTGTGAAAAATGTTTTTACCAGGTATTTCATCATTTTTCTTGATATATTTGCTTCTCGGATTCTAATAATTTCTAAACAGAAAATAAATTAATGCTAAAATGAACTGATTTGGATATGTACAAGTTGATTTTCCTGTAGGTATAATTTTGTTACCTGATTGAAAAATAAATTAGTGTTAATAGTCTATGTAAGATGACTTAGTTTTTCTTAAAGGATTTCGTCACTAGAAGTGTTAGAAACTTATTGTTGTTATTCTATGCAATTAGACTTTAAAATTATCATCATGTGGTATGTGGGTTAATTTGTTTTATTGATCTGTTGGTTACCTAAAAGAACATGTTAAAATGATTTAATAGAGGTGTTTCTACATTGTTTAGTTGGATTGTTCCTATAAACATATATAAATGTATTTTGATTGTTTAAAAAAGAGAGTTATTGTGCGTTTTATAGAGCTGCTCATTACCTAGGGAGAATATGTCTAATTGGTATTTAGAAATGATGATTTCAGAAAGTTTTTTTAAGTTGTTTGTTGATTGGAAGGTAAGAAAAATAATAGTTGAATCTATACCATGTGAAGCATGATTTTCTTGTGGATTAATCAAAATTCGTATGTTGAATGATTATGGTTTGATTATGTCTCGATCCTTGTGATTAGAGTGAAACATGATTGTTGAAATAGAAATTGGTTGTTCTATTTGTATACATTCATAGTTGTATCTTGATGAAAAACATGTAATAATATATCCTCCAGCTGTATTACCATATGTTTGTTGATAAATAACTTGTATATAATTTCATATTTTATTAAATAATTGCATCAGAAATTGGAGTTAATATTCATGCCAATTCATTTTGAACTGACAACATACCACTACTCCAGTCTTACAGGACAACTAGCCATCACGTTCGGATATGCGGAAACTCATGTCTTGTGAAGTTTAATCGTGGCATGGATCTGAATGAGATACTTGGATTTCAATTTGTAGAAGGATGATATCCCATAATTTTGACTAAATTTATTGGGATCTTGGACCCATTGTTAATATTCAAACCTCACTATGTGAGAGTTACCATAATAGTTATATAATTCGCCTTAACGGCATATGTAATTTATGATTTTAATAAAGAGATGATTACCTTGTATGAAAGAATATCTTAATATGAGTAAATGATAAATATTAGAAGTGAGAAATCTTACTTATCATAAATTGATATATTTATTTATTTGATATTTGTCAATGTATGAAGCCGATAGTTGGGCAATTATTGTAACAATCAATTGTCTTTAATTTCTAAATTAAATAAGCTATTTAGTGGCATAGCTAATCGAAGGAATAATTAAATATACATTTTTTAATATATATTTAATTCGGCCTTTCGGTAAACTTGGTATTAATATGATAAGATTGTAAATCCTGTTGTATAGAGAATGGAAGGGTGTTGTGTAAAAGGTAATTTAAGGTTAAAAAACCAAGCATCAAGAAAAGAGAAACTAAATAGGAAGATAAATCGATGAAAAGATCCATTAAGCATATTAAGGGATAAGTACATGCGAAATACTAAAATAGATACATTTCAGCGTAATGAATGTACTTATCTCATGATGATCTTAGTTGGCCTTTGGCATTTATCTCGATATAAACTCTTGCAAGATAGGTTAAATATGAAATAAAGTAAGTACAATCTATAAGATCTAGATAACTGTGAAAGGGATAGTTGTGAGGTGGCGGAAGACTTAAACTCATAAGACTAGTGTGTTGTCTTGAGTTTAGCCGTAACCTACACGAAGGAAAACTTTGGCCAAAGTAATGCATTGATAGTTGTGCATTTTCTGATCACCTATTTCTCCAATTAAATTAAAATTGCCAGTAACCTGATCATGGGAAGTTGAACACTGAACATGAGGTAGGCAATGGTCAGATACCATAATACAAATTCAGAAAACTAGCTTCGTGGTAGACCCAAGGACTTTCACATGGTTCCCATGACCTGAAAAGGTTGAGCCAAAATGCTAGTAAGCATTGTCACTCAAAGTAGTGGCGAAGGGAGATTGTGGAGATCTAGATACACCCTTCTCAGCCACACATGGCTTACACGGAAGTTATCAGATAGATCAAAAGAACAAATTTGATTTAAAGAATTTGATTAAATAAATATGTATGAATGCAGCTACGTAATCTATTTTTATGTATGTTTTTTTTTTTTAAATATCCCCATTTTTCCAGTACTAGTAATTTTGAGCGTTACATTTTGGTATCAAAGCTTGAGGATTAGACACTTGGACATTAATGGGACACACGTTCTAATAAAAAGTATTCTCTTTTATAAAAACAAGAAACTTTGACTAGGTCGGAAACAAGAGCTAATACGGCGAGTGAAAGTGGGGTAAATATTGATGACGTGCTGGATAATACGGATGCTAAGTTAGAAGGAATCCTGAACCTTTTGAATGACACCCAAAACCGATTTGTTGCCTTAGAACAACAAGGTCGGGGTGGTGAAGAGAATGAGGATCGTAGGGATGAGAATTAGGGTGATGAGCAATATGATGATCAACCTGAGCACCTGAATGCAAGGGAAAATAAGAAAGCAAGGCTGGGCATTGAGTTAGTGAGGGACATTAAAAGAATATCCCCACCTAAATTTTATGGTACAAATCTTGGGGATGGCACTGAAAATTAGCTATTCAAAATGGAAAAGTATTTTGAGATTAGGGACTTTTTAGAGGAGACAAAAGCAATATGGGGAGCCTACCAATTGTCCTGTGAAGCATCTTTTAGTGGGATAACCGGAAAATGGAACTAGGAATTAATTCTTGTATGATCACGTGGGAGTAGTTTAAGGCCTACTTTTGTCAAAGATGGCTACCTCAGCTATACTTTGACCAAAAGATGGCAGAATTCCAAAATCGACTCAAGGAAAGTACTTAGTTACAAAATATTGGGAACGTTTCACTCAATTGCTGAAATATGTTCCTATGTATCAAAGGGATGAGAAGTTTAGAGTGAGAAAATTTGTAATGGGATTTAATCCTAGCATTGGTGGTGAGGTAGATGTTCATGGACCTAATTCAATGGAAACAATGTTTGAAAAAGCTATCAAGCAAGAACAAAAGTTGCAAAGTATTTATGCCTCTAAAGAGGAAAATAGAAGGAAATATAACAGTTTTCAAACACCAACCGCAAGTAAACCCGCATGGAAAAAGGGAAACAAAAAGTTCAGGCCTGTCAATAAAAGAGGAATAGTGGGTAGAACTATTGTGAATAATAAAAATAATGGGCAACAAGGAACAAGTTTCAACCAGAATAAGATTGAGAGAAAAGGACCTCTGGGTGGATGTTTTAAGTGCGGTGGCGATCATTTCGCTAACAACTGTCCGCAAAGAGGATAATGGAATAACCAATAGAAGGGATCTACTACAGTAAATAAAGAGGGGCAACAACATAAGATTTATGCTACAGTCCATAATAAGCAAGCGAGAAAAGCAAGCGACTCCCATTGAAACCTCAGGTAAGCTTTTTGGAGAACTTGTTTCTATTTTATTTGATTCCAGATCAAAAAAAAAAATTTGTTTCATCTAAAGTAGCCGATAAACTCAAAATAAGAGCTGGTTACATGGAACACACTTGGACTGTACAATATGCAAATAATGTTGTACATAGAGTGAAGCAGTGTTTATTTGAGGCACCACTAGAATTACCTGAGTTCACAACAAGATTAAACTTGTATGTGGCACATCTTGCATCCTATGATGTTGTCATAGGTATAAATTAGTTAAGTCAACATAATACATCCTTGGATTGCTTAGGAAAATGTGTAACCCGCTGCAATGACCAAATGAAAACAACGAAAGTGTTCAAAGTGGTGTTAAAAGAGAGTTTGTCATTACTAGTGTAGATTTCTGCCATGCAACTGAAAAGGTAAAGCAAA
>CM031234.1:20743013-20811823 GCA_018340775.1 Taxus wallichiana var. yunnanensis
GGAAGTCATCATTGAGTCCCTGTCTGAAATTATTATTTCTGGAACTCCATGTAATCGGAAAACTTCTTGCACAAACCTTTTTGCTAGTATGGGTGAATTATCCTTTAAATTACTTGCTATAAAATGTGCCACTTTAGTTAACTTGTCTACAACTACAAGTATAACATCATGTTTATTTTGGGACATAGGTAGACCTTGGACAAAATCCATACTTATAACTTGCCACTTATATTTTGGCACGTTGTGAGGATATAATAAAATTATTGGATGTGAATGTTCAACCTTTACTTGCTGACATTCTAGGCATTGTGAGACGTAAAGAATCACATCACTTTTCATCTTTTTCCAGAAGTATTACTTTTTTATGTCCACCATCATTTTTGTTACTCCTGGATGTCCTGAGTAGGGAGCATCATGAAATTCTCTCATGACTTTACTTCTAAGTTCTTTACCCTCTGGTACATATATTTTGTTGTTATAACGCAGAATCCCATCTGTTTCCAGCTTGAAACCATCATACCTTTTGTCCCTCGGATCTTTTTCTAAAGTTGTTTTAACATGATTGTAGTAGGGGTCATTGGTTAACTTATTTTTGACTTCATCTTTAAACTGGGTTCTTAATGTAATTATAGCAGCAATATACTTTTTGTGACTTAAGGCATCACCACCCTATTCTCTTTTCTTCAACACATGGCATCACCTCGACTGGTTGCATGGGGTGTGTTTCGCTTTTATACTTTATCTATTTTGGAAAGGGAAAAATTTCCAATATTTCCCGAAAGTCCAAGCCCCACCGTTGAATTTTCAACGTAGGCCACATGTCCCTTCCGATTGATCGGGCCTTAACTTAGAAATTTTCCCTTCATATGAGTGGGCTCCAATTTCCATGAAATTAGATTCAGGGGAAAATTGAGAGGACAAATGTATCCAGAATCTTCAACACTTTGGAGCACTTGTAGTCTTATTCCCTAAACATGTTGTTCATCGACAAGTGGTAGGTGCATTTGTGTAACATCCCCATTTTAAAACACCGAACAAGGGAAAATTTTTTTTTTTTATATATATAACGTTCTTCCTTATGAATTATAAAATTCAAACACACGTTCAAGATTTAATAATTGTTCTTCTCTCGCCCAAACAACACAGCTTGATCATACAATTTCTTTTAAAACGAATGTTCCCTGCTCACATATTTACAATATGGAACACACATTCAATGCCATTCAATCTTATAACAGATTCTATATGTTGTCAGAAATGACTCGATGAACGCCGATCCTTCCATTTTCATGGCTCGAGTTTCAACGATCCTTCATTTCATGACTCGCAACAACCGATCCTTCATGTTCATGACTCTCCTTCATGTTTGTTTATGCATAGTATATTTTATATACTTGTTCTCATAACCTTCCCGGTTATCGAAGTGATCCATTTAAGAAGCCTATCTCAATATCTCATTATCGATATTCATCCGACATCCCGCATCTTAAATTAAGTGATAAGGACAACGCAACCAAAGCAATTGCGATACTTTGGCCAAAGATTTTCACATGCTTTGCATGATCATATTCCCCGGATGTGATACACATCTACGGAATACGCCCTTCACTTCACTTCACCTCGTTATCTAGAATGGTCTTTCCCGGTTCCTACCACCCTCAACGTTTAAGTTCGCTTTAAACTTTCGGGCCCAAGCTAGTAATATGAACGGGTATAGAAGGCACTCCTGTAACTAAAGATACGCAGACATACGGTGTCGTTACCCCACGACTCCGTGTGTCTGATTATCTTTAGTATTCCGGAGTCACTCCGTATACCAGATCATACCCTATCCCCACCCCAGTTAAGATCTACACATTCAGCCTATGTATTCTAAATGTTTTAATTCGGGAGGGCATTGCTATATGTCAGCTGCAACATTGTGTCGTCATGAAGACCCCGTCTTCATGAAGACACCTTGCTGTAGCTGGCGTATGCCAATGTCCTGCAGAATCCACCCATCGAGAATACACATCCTGCTCAAGTGACTTAGCCACGAGTAAATAGTTAAAGCAATTTTCAGCATCCACGCTGATCCTCGATCCTCGCTTTCCGTTGCAGCAGATATAACTAAGAGGGACTAAACTGTCCATTAGTTTGCTATGTATCGTCTCCTTCGTATCGAAGGGCTACATTTCCTTACTTGGTTTATTTCTTAATCATTGGATTAAGCAGTCCGTACCGACGGACGTAATAAGTTTAACCTATTAAACTTAGCCAAGATGTTTCCAACTGCAACTAATTTCAGAATATTAACTTATTAGACGTCATCCAAACGAGGTCTAAACTTCGAGAAATGAATTCATTTGTTCCCCTTAACGTTATATAGTTAAGGATCATTAGTTATGGATATATTTATCCTATATCCTTTATTCTGAATTTTATCAAACGGGATCATTAATGGGGTTCGAAAACGAAGTTCGAATACTCCCAATTTAAATTGATATTCCTTAGCTCCTAAGCTAATCCTGAATACCTTCTGATTATGAAATCATATTCTTCTTAATCCTTTTAATGTCAATTAAAAATTCATCTTTACCCAAGTATGAACTAATTGCATTGTTCAACTTAAAAGTTGTATTTAAGTAAGAATAGATATCAGTTTCAATTCAACATCCATCCGAGGATAATGAAACAATTCCAAATCAGGAAATAACATCATATTTCCAATTTAAACAACAATATCAACTGATACAATTATTGAAAATATCACACTTGTAATTGTATTCAATATTGTAAGTCATAATTTGTACATTTGCCAATCCAGCTGATTGGGTATAGTTTATACAAAGCATCCATACAACTCATGGTCAGAAGAATATATTTTCTTCTTTCACAATTCCTCAAAGAGGAATAAAAGCAACAGTTACAATATAATTTACATCTAATCAAGAGGCATCAGAAGACAGCCACGTCTTCATTCTAATCAAATTCCATCTGCAAAATGAATTGCACGGGTCAGTTCAATGAACTGAGCACATTAAGCACTTATCCTTAAAATAAGATGCTTCAACTAACTGTTTCAATAAAAGAACCCTGCTTTTATGAAACGACAAAGAAACATCAATCTCAAAATAGGCACAAAGGAGAGGTCAAAGATAACAACCGAACTATCGTAAAAATATCATCACAAATGCCAAGGGACTCGCTGTCCCGCTTTCCACATAATCATCAGTAAGTATCAATTTACAATATTTGTAACGTTAGGAATACAAGTAGTTTGCTGCCTATATAGCATACAGTTATCCTTTCCACGCCTTTCATTAATAACAAATGCAAAGGATGAAACTAACTGAATATAAATCCATTACTTTCCTTTCCGTTCATGAAGCATGTTAAATTTAAAGCATTCAAGTACAACAAGAAAGCGAACAGCAATGCATATAGTAGCTCCCATCTAAGCACTATAAAATTCATCATTCACGAATTCCAGATTTCCAACTGAATGAAAGAAGAAAGATCATTTTTCTAAAACATTCATTCATATCTCTATTTCCTTCCACATGACTGTCCTAACAGTGGAATCCAAACGAAAATCAATTCAAGATAGCAGTTCAGAGTGAAACTTACAAAATCCACTCGGAATTCACTTTCCGACAGCAAGAATCATTTCATTTTATTCCAGTTCATATGAATACCAAACAGGTTAGTAAGACATTATATTCATCGTTGAGCAAGCCATATCAATATGCATGCTAGGTATTTGCTATACTAGAAGATTCCCTACTTCTTACACTGTATAGCTAACCAACAACAATTATGCAACCACGCAAGTATATATTCATATGATCTTTTATACCTCTGAACGCATATAGTTCTTAATAACAAGTGGTACATTGCTGTTACCTACAGCAAGACCGAGTCATATGCACTATAATTCCAATGTCACTTTCAGAGTCCCAAATAGCAAAAAGAGAAGAATTCATTCTCTTATGATTTCATTAAGAAACAATCATTGTATTCAGAATGAAGTAAAAACATTCAAATCATGTTTTTCTTAGCATGACAACTCAACTTAGAAAGATAACAGAATAAACGTTCTCATTGATAAGCATCTCACATAGCCAGTACAGCTGCAATCCAACGAGCTACAGCAATGAACATTCCAGCCAAGTTCGCATTCACAAGATAGTAAAAAATATCAGAAGGTCAAACCACGACTGCTAAACGCAATGGGGTCAACCTTCATTACAGCAAGAAGAAATTATAATCATTCATTGCACAGAATACAAAACCAGTTTGTAATTGCGTCTACAGCCCGAACAGGAAGACCGAACAGCATCTATGAAACACAATAAAACCATCTTATCCTCACAGCAAGGGAAACACAGTCCAATCATAACCTCTGAAGGAAAAACAGTTAACTTTCCTCTATTTTCATGGTTGCTAAAACGTATTCGCTCATTTCCTAAATAAGAAAAGGGCACAACAATGAAAGTATTGCTATTACTTCATTCAATTCGAGTTCAAATACTCAAGAAAACCCAAATGCCATTTCCATTAAAATCCCAAAACTGGAGAAGGAAAAGGATCCATTTCCTTAAAAGTATCAACAAGGACAACTTTATCCAGCTATTACTTCTTTCATTCAAATTCATCAGCAAAAGAACTGATAGTTTCAAAAGAGAAACAACTCAATTAACACGTACAGACCCGTGATACATATGACAATTTTTCCCAATACTGTTAAACAACCAGCACAACAGGAAAGCATTTCATTCAAGAAATACAAGGACAGCTGAACTCAGCGACCAATAACAGTATTTTGTATTGTTTCCAAAATGACAGCAAGATTCAACAGAACCCAAATTACAGCAATATATGCGACTGTATTTCCATTTCCTCTTTTCTTGCAAAGACAGTTCCACATACACAGTAAAGAAACGATTGCACTAAAGGGAAATCATTTACACCATAAGGAACGATTACACAAAATTGCTCCACTTCCAAACAACACGAACAGTGAAAGAATTATATCTATTTCAAACCACGTACAGTCAATCACCCGATATAGTAAATCATTTTCCAAATCGATTCAAGCAACAACATATCAAGGCCGAGCAACCAGAAGCAGTTAAGCTTATCATTTTCCAAAGAAAGAAGCAAGAACCAACAAAATCCATTTCAAATCAACTCAACAGCAATCATACAATCCCAACCCAAGAGCAGGGTTGTTTTAATGAAACACTTAATCAAAGCAAAGATTTTTAAAGAGAAGGGCTTAACATGCCTGTATTCTCTCTCCGTAACTCAAGAAAACGTTGTTTGCCGCGCTTTTCCTTCCACAATGGCAACACAATCTCTCCAACACTTTCCTTCCTTCTTCAAAGCTTAACAACAACCTCCAAATCTCCACAAAATGTCAATGCCAAGAGCTGGTTCGACCAACCACTCGAAAACCAAATGCAGAGCAACTTTTCAAAAGGCTCAACCACAAAAATGAAAATCAATTTTTCCTCATGCTGTTTCAAGGCGAACTGGTCATGAGGACCAAAACCATTAATGCATTAAAGGCTTTGCCTTTTTCCTCACTTATTTTCCACGCCACCGCCACTGGGTCAAGAGTTCTAAGTTTCAAATTTTCCAAGCCAAACCGAACTTAGCTCTATTTCAAAATAGATGCCCTAAATTTCTACCCGCCCGCCAAAATCAAGGCGCCCACGAAGGGACAGCTTCATTTAATACCAATGAATGCCTCCTTCCCATCCTTATCCCTTTTCTTCCCAAGGGTCTCGTACTTTTAGTTTAGGATTAGTTTAGGTTACATAAATCATTCGACCTAGGTCTTAGTTCAACCTTAGGTTTTAGAACTTAGGTTTATTTTCCTTTTCTTTTTTTTTTTTTTAATTTAAAAATCCACTTAGGATAGTAGTGTAGGATGTATGTTAGGTCTTAGGTTAGTTTAGGTTTAATTCACACTAACCATTAACACTAACAACTTCCTTCCAAATTTCTTACTAACATTCGCAACGCAGAGCAGACGCCCATCCTTTAGATTACATGCCAAGGTCACCCGTGTCCAGCGCTTTCTCACCCCACGAGGTCCCAAATTGACAAGACAGGTTCAAGAATCGAACCCCTGCCGTTGGCATTTTCGCTAGCTATTCACACCGTAATCAGCGCCGCACGCTCATAACAATTTCAGTCCAGCTTCAAGTGTGAATTAACATAGAAAACACAAGAGGACCTCAAGATACTTGGATCAATGGAATTGATTCAGGGTATGCTGTCAATCAACACAAGAGCAAACAATTATACGACAACTGTCATCACATCAAAGAAACACACAAGTACAATATTTGTTGTCCCATGCAATAAATCACAAGATGCAAGAATCCAAATTATCAACACATTCTCTTAAGATCAAAACATATCTTAACATGTTTGCTTTCATTCCAAGAGCTATAACAAAGATGTAAAACATTCACCAAGTTAACATACAAATATATTGAAAAAACTTTTAAGCCCCCCATTTGATCAAATATATCATCAATTTAGGGCAGTGGGTACCGATTCTTCACTGTTACCTTGTTGAGCATTTGGTAATCAATACAAAGTCTAAGGGTCCCATCCTTCTTTTTCATGAAGATAACCGATGCACCCCATGGTGATATACTTGGTCTAATCAGAACCAAGGAAAATAACTCATGTAATTAAGCTTTCAATTCAACTAATTCGGTTGTTGTCATTTTGTAGGGTGCCTCGGAAATTGGTTCCATTGCTGGTTTGACCTCTATTGTGAATTCAAATTCACGCTTAGGTGGAAGTCCGGGCAACTCATTTGGAAACACATCTCTAAATTCCTTTAAAATGGGAAATGCTTCAATTTTAGGCTCAATTTCCTATCCCAAATTTGATATTTTACAAAGCATATAGATGGAAGCCCTTTCGCTTTGCCTTTTTCAGCTGCATGGCAGAAATCTGCCTAGTGACAAACTCTCTTTTAACACCCTGAACACTCACTATTTTTTGTTGATCATCGCAGCAGGTTACACATTTTCCTAAGCAATCCAAGGTTGCATTATGTTGACTTAACCAATTTATACCTATGACAACATCATAGGATCCAAGAGGTGCCACATACAAGTTTAATCTTGTTGTGAACTTAGGTAATTCTAGTGGTGCCTCAAACAAACACTGCTTCACTCTATGTACAACATTATTTCCATACTATACAGTCCAAGTGTGTTCCATGTACCCAGCTCTTATTTTGAGTTTATCAGCTACTTTAGATGAAACAAAACATTTTGTTGAACCGGAATCAAATAAAATAGAAACAGGTTCTCCAAAAATCTTACCTGAGGTTTCAATGGGAGTCGTTTGCTTTTCTTGCTTATTATGGACTACAAAGATATATCTCGATGTTGTTGCCCTCTTTATTTACTACAATAAATCCCTTCACAAGGTTATTCCATTGTCCTCTTTTTGGACAATTGTTAGTGAAATGATCGCCACCGCACTTAAAACATCCACCCAGAGGTCCTTTTCTCTCAATCTTATTCTAGCTAAAACTTGTTCCTTGTTGCCCATTATTTTTATTATTCACAATAGTTCTACCCACTATTCCTCTTTTATTGACAGCCGAACTTGTTGTTTCCCTTTTTCCATGTGGGTTTACTTGCGGTTGGTGTTTGAAAACTATTATATTTCCTTTTATTTCCCTCTTTAGAGGCATAAATACTTCGCAGCTTTTGTTACTTGCTTGATAGCTTTTTCAAACACTTGCTTCCATTGAACTAGGTCCATGAACATCTACCTCACCACCAATGCTAGGATTCAATCCCATTATAAATTTTCTCACTCTAAACTTCTCATCCCTTTGATACATAGGAACATATTTCAGCGATCGAGTGAAACATTCCCAATATTTTGTAACTAAGTACTTTCCTTGAGTCATATTTTGGAATTTTGCCATCTTTTGGTCAAAGTATAACTGAGGTAGCCATCTTTGATGAAAGTAGGCCTTAAACTACTCCCACGTGATCATACAAGAATTAATTCCTAGTTCCACTTTCTAGTTATCCCGCCAGAAAAATGCTTCATGGGACAATTGGTAGGCTCCCCATACTCCTTTTGTCTCCTCTGAAAAGTCCCTAATCTCAAAATACTTTTCCATTTTGGATAGCCAATTTTCAGTGGCATCCCCAAGAGTTGTACCATAAAATTTAGGTGGGGATATTCTTTTAATTTCCCTCGCTAACTTAGTAGCCAGCCTTGCTTTCTTATTTTCCCTTTCATTCAGGTGCTCAGGTTGATCATCATATTGCTCATCACCCTGATTCTCATCCCTACGATCCTCATTCTCTTCAGCACCCTAACCTTGTTGTTCTAAGGCAACAAATCGGTTTCAGGTGTCATTCAAAAGGTTGAGGATTTCTTCTAACTTAGCAGCAATATTATCCGGCACGTCATCAATATTTACCCCACTGTCACTCGTCATATTAGCTCTTGTTGCCGGCCTAGCCAAAGTTTCATGTTTTTATAAAAGAGGATACTTTTTATTAGAACATGTGTCCCATTAATGTCCAAGTGTCTGAGCCTCTGG
Organism: Taxus wallichiana var. yunnanensis; assembly: GCA_018340775.1. Lineage (NCBI taxonomy): Eukaryota > Viridiplantae > Streptophyta > Pinopsida > Cupressales > Taxaceae > Taxus > Taxus wallichiana. The sequence goes on from CM031234.1 coordinate 20,751,598, forward strand.
CTCTGATACCAAAATGTAACGCTCAAAATTACTAGAACTGGAAAATGGGGATTTTTTTTTTTAAAACATACATAAAAATAGATTACGCAGCTGCATTCATACAAATTTATTTAATCAAATTATTAAAATCAAATTTATTCTTTTGATCTATCTAATAACTTCCGTGTAAGCCATGTGTGGCTGAGAAGGGTGTATCCAAATCTCCACAATCTCTCTTCGCCACTACTTTGAGTGACAATGCTTACTAGCATTTTGGCTCAACCTTTTTCAGGTCATGAGAACCATGTGAAAGTCCTTGGGTCTACCACGAAGCTAGTTTTTTGACTTTGTATTCTGGTATCTAACCATTTCCTACCTCATGTTCAGTGTTCAACTTCCCATGATCAGGTTACTGGCAATTTTAATTTAATTGGAGGACTAGGTGATCAAACAATGCACAACCATCAATGCATTACTTTGGCCAAAGTTTTCCGTCGTGTAGGTTACGGCTAAACTCAAGACAACACACTAGTCTTATGAGTTTAAGTCTTCCACCACCTCACAATTATCCCTTTCATAGTTATCTAGATCTTATAGTTTGTACTTACTTTATATCCAATTTAACCTATCTTGCAAGAGTTTATATCGAGATAAATGCCAAAGGCCAACTAAGATCATCATGAGATAAGTACATTATGTTGAAATGTATCTATTTCAGCATTTCGCATGTACTTATCCCTTAATATGCTTAATGGATCTTTTCATTGATTTATCTTCCCATTTAGTTTCTCTTTTCCGGATGTTTGGTTTTTTAACCTTAAATTACCTTTAACACAATACCCTTCCATTCTCTATACAACAGATTTACAATCTTATCATATTAATACCAAGTTTACCGAAAGGATGAATTAAATATATATTAAAACATGTATATTTAATTATTCCTTCGATCAGCTATGCCACTAAATAGCTTATTTAATTTAGAAATTAAAGACAATTGATTGTTACAATAATTGCCCAACTATCGGCTTCATACATTGACAAATATCAAATAAATAAATATATCAATTTATGATAAGTAAGATTTCTCACTTCTAATATTTATCATTTACTCATATTAAGATATTCTTTCATACAAGGTAATCATCTCTTTATTAAAATCATAAATTACTTATGTCGTTAAGGCGAAATATATAACTATTATGGTAACTCTCACATAGTGAGGTTTGAATATTAACAATGGGTCCAAGATCCCAATAAATTTAGTCAAAATTATGGAATATAATCCTTCCACAAATTGAAATCCAAGTATCTCTTTTAGATCCATGCCACGATTAAACTTCACAAGACATGAGTTTCTGCATATCCGAACGTGACAGCTAGTTGTCCTGCAAGACTGGAGTAGTGGTATGTTGTCATTTCAAAATGAACTGGCATGAATATTAACTCCAATTTCTTATGCAATTATTTAATAAAATATGAAACGATATAAAAGTTATTTTATCAACAAACATATGGTAATACAACGGAGGATGTATTATTACATGTTTTTCATCAAGATACAACTATGAATGTACACAAATGGAACAACCAATTTCTATTTCAGCAATCATGTTTCACTCTATTCACAAGGATCGAGACATAATCAAACCATAATCATTCAACATATGAATTCTGATTAATCCACAAGCAAATCATGCTTCACATGGTACAGATTCAACTATTATTTTTCTTACCTTCCAATCAACAAACAACTTAACAAAACTGTCTGAAATCATCATTTCCAAATACCAATTAGACATATTCTCCATAGGTAATGAGCAGCTCTATAAAACGCACAATAACTCTCTTTTTTAAACAATCCAAATACATTTATATATATTTATAGGAACAGTCCAACTAAACAGTGTAGAAACACCTCTATTAAATCATTTTAACATGTTCTTTCGTAAACTCGACAAATCAACAAAACAAATTAACCCACATACCACAAGATGATAATTTTGAAGTCTATTTGCATAGAATAACAACAATAAGTTTCTAACACTTCTAGTAATGAAATCCTTTAAGAAAAACTAAGTCATCTTACATAGATTGTTAACACTAATTTATTTTTCAATCAGGTAATAAAATTATACCTATAGGCAAATCAACTTGTACATATCCAAATCAGTTCGTTCCAACATTAATTTCTTTTCTGTTTAGAAATTATTAGAATCGAAGCAAATATATCAGGAAAAATGATGAAATACCTGGTAAAAACATTTTTCACACTACCCAGAAATCGCTTTGCTCATACAAATAAATTATTGTTTGACTGTAATAAAACCCAGAGGCAGAAATCAATTTGGGTTTCCAGAAATCAAATTTAAATAGAAAATAAAATAAAATAAAAATTGATTAGGAACAATGTACGGATGAAAATGAACACATGACCTTCAACCGCACTCGACCCCCCGAGGTCGTGTGCTTGCTGAGAGCAGGCGATCGATGTTTGAATGTGTGTGCCTAACTATAGGTGGATCGGTGACTAAGATCTAGTAGTGTGATCTTCGGCAGCCGAGTTGACAAAGGGGAGACTTAGAGGTTATGAATGGGTAGCGTAAATTCCATATGGTTTGTTTACCCGATTTGGATCTAAGTGCTAAACTAGTTTGAAGTGTCCATGTAAATTGAATGAAATTAATAATCTACGCTAATACTTAAAGGAAACTGATCTACAAAAATCACAAAACCAAAATATTACAATCACAAACAACAATTCACTTTTATTCTAAATAATCAAATCTACTTCTACATTAAAACTAAACAAGAAAATAACCCAGTGTGGTTATTTTCCTGTGCTGAGTGTATTGAATCCAAACTAACCTAAAACAAGTCATTTTCCAAATGATATATGATGTGTAGACAACATCCTATAGATATTCTCTCCTTCAGATCCACAAGGATGGGAAAAAGAGGATCCGTTACCGGGGATTGCTATGAAAGATTCAATCCCTCTTGGAAATTAACTAACTACTTGCAAATGAAAAGAAATTGATTCTTACTCTATTTGATATGGAATTGAAATTAATAATTTGATAAACAAAGAAAACAAATACACAACTCAAACATGGAAGAGTAATAACCTTAGTAAATCTGGTAGTATCGATCTCATCCCTCAGTTCTTTCCTTTTGTTCTTTGAGTGTTCATGTGAGTCCAAGGATGGGAATGCAAAGAACAGCAACAAGAGGATGGCACTTGAGCAATGGTAGCTTGGAAGCAATATAGATGCAATGCAAGTAGGAGAGAGATAACACAAGATATCTGAGCTTGTCTATGCAATTCCTAGCAAGATTATCGCAGCAAAACAATACAAGATACACAAAATTCTCAGGTAGGCCTTTTGCTTGAATACAAGCATGGAATATATAGGAATGTAAGATAGAAGATTACTTCATGCATAAGGAATTGAAGATGCATTTCCACTCATTAAATCTATTTAAAAATAGAAGGAACTAGGAGAACCAAGTAAACACATCTATTTTTAGCAAATTCGGCTCACGGACGCATTCAAAAATCAAACTTAAGTGAATCGTCACATGCAATTTCTCGCGTGAAGATTCTAGAAAAATCAATCAGAACCGCCACCTGCGTAGGAGGCGGCTTTGAACCCGCCGCCATACCCCGAGTGGCATTTGCAAACTACGCCTGTGCAAGGCGACGGTTTTGACACTTAAGGCCAAAGCAAGCACAGAATGAAGGATAAAACTAGAAAGATGCAAGGAGAAGCTATGTAAGGCTATTTAGGCTACATACATATACTGCAAGTGAGCTTTGGAGCTCAAACACCTTCTCAAAAGGATTTTGAATCATCACTGGGGACTTTTGTAACCATTTTCCCGCCAATGTAGCACATGCAATTTTGGGTGCGTACATATTGCCCCCTCGAGAAGTGTCTTAGCCATAAAGAGGCGTAAAATGTATAGTCCGAGTATGGCATTCCCGAAATGGGGAGTTAGAAGCTATACCTGACACGCCCGTGTGTCGAAATATCACCATCCAAACTCTTGTTACCTACAAGAGAAAGAGAAGACTCAAGTGCAGATAGATAAAATATTGAAAAATAAACACTAAATTAAAACGACAAGAGGACTTACCATCTGTGTGGGGATATAGAAATATACCTACGTGCCAACACTCCAGCCTTGTGAACACATACACTCAAAACAAAGTTATAACAACATATATATATATATATATATATATATATATATATACTAAACAAACTAATTTTCAAATTCATATGTGCATACTGACTTGGTGATTTTTGAGCTCTAAGCCCATGGTGACCATTTTTTTTTCATTTTTAAGAATGGTTGAATTGGAATGGATTTGTGTTAGGCTTGCCCCTTTGCTTTTTGAATACTTTTGAGAAAAACTCCTAAGAAATTTGTAACTAGAGTGGTCATAAGGGGCCTCAAAGGGGCGGATAGGTAGAGTGCCATTATTGTTTAGTCTCCATTTTGTGAGGCATATGTGATGTTTTGGTACTTCGTGCCCATTGCAAGTGTTTTGACTGCACCTAGCGCATGATGACATTGTATACAAACTTGATCCACTATGATATATACAGACTCTATTTTTTGTTTGGAATTCCATTGTATCCTAGTTGATTCTCTTTGGCTTATCTCTCATATTTACTCTTAGATGTTTAAAATCTCCGCTTTTTATGCTTTTCAAAATGTATGCAGTGGATATGAATGATAACAGAATGATTTCTTTTTGTATTTCATAATGCTGATATATGATAATGTGAACACCGTGTGATGTTGAACTTTAGTTTCGTTAAGCACTCTTTGATACTTCATATTTGTCTTGACAAAACGTGATGACATAATGATATGATGAATATATATTCTTACCCCACTCCTAACCCCACACAACTAGTAAGATGTGAGGACTCAACACCGAGAGTTAAAAAGGGCACAAGCCATGAATTTTTTTGAATGGTAATGGTGAGACGAACACAGAGGTTTGACAGAGCCAAATTGGGATGCTACAACCTTGCCCCACTAATGCTACCCCATAGTTTAGAATGTGAATTTATCTATAGTTTATCTAGACTTGGATCCGTAGATGGCCACTTGGTTGACAAAATATGGTTTTTAGGGTTTTTAATTCTCTTGGAATTTTGAACATCTAACTCACTTTGTTTTGACTTAAGATTTCATAGTAATTGATTTAATTGTTTATGATTTTTAGGTTTGTCAAAGAGACCCCCTACACCTTGCCCCACGCTACTAGTAGGAAGCACGCTTATCACCATGGACAAAGCATGGGTGAGTAAGGGCATTTCCTTCCTTTCCCAACCCTACGTCACTAGTAAGAGACACAAGCTCAACACCGAAGGTTGGTAGGGCAAAGAAATGTGTAAAATAAAAAATTTATGTTGATTTGAATTTGACTTACTTATTTGGGCAAAAATGTTTAGAATGTTCTTATTTCCAAAGATATTTTTATGGGATAGATGTGACACCATGAAGCTTCTAGAACAAACCACGAACAAAAGACACCTATCCTAAGAAGAAACCAAAATTAGAACCAAGTATGCAGGCCTTGGTATGGTTACTATCAAAACTTTGTCTTGTCTTGTTGGAACTAATGAAATGATGCATAAATAGTTAATGATACAATGAATATTTGAAGAGACATGATTCGAATGTTTTGCCAAATATTTTCAGAAGTTTTTAGGAGTTGTTGTAAGAATAAATCCCTTGATCACATTTTTTACAAAATGAACGGAAAAATGAAAATGTATTGTAGATGCAATAATGTACATATGATAATGCTGATGGATCATGCGTAGTATCTCTTTAGGTGAAGGGAGTTCATAGATTCACTAAACTCCTCACATTCTAGAGTACACAAATGGAATGTGCCATTTTTATAATTTTCCACCACTCGATATGGACCTATCCACCTAGGACTAAACTTTCTTACCTTGCCAGTTTTCTTGTCAATTCAAACTATCGAGCCTTAACACCAAATCTTCTTTGTATATCTCACATTCATATACCTTTTTATTATATTGCTGAGACATGCAGTTAGTGTATACACTGTGCCATTGCTCAACATTCAATCTAACTTAATCAAGGCTTTCTAATTAGGAGAGACAAGCTTCTTGATAACCCTCTTCTCCTAGGATCCCATGTAACGAAATGCGGAGGATGGGTAGTTCGACCTCCAGTGGTAGAACTGCCTCAACACCGAACACTAAAGAAAAGGGAGTTGCTCCCATTGGTGTTCTAACCGACGTTCGGTAGGCCCATAAGGTCGAAAAAGCTTCAGATGCCAATCTCATTTATTCTCCTTAACAATTTTTAGAAGAATGAACTTTAAAGTCTTATTGGTAGCCTCATCTTGTCCATTAGCTTTAGGGTAATAGAGAGAAGCTGTGTGATGACTTATTTTGAACTTTGTACACAACTCACACACCTCATCATTTTTGAAAGACGTGTCATTATCATAAATAATGACCTATGGCACCTCGTACCTACAAATGATCTGGTTCAAGATGAACTTAGTGATTACAGAGCTAGGGACAGTGGTAAGGGGCATGGCCTCTGCTCACTTGGTAAAGTACTTCGTGGCTGTAATTATGAAATTATGGCCATCTATTGATGAGGGAGAGAATTTCCCTATCAGATCTAGGCCCCACGTGGAGTAGGACCATAAAGTTTCAATCGGTTGTAAAGCTTGTGCCGGTATGTGGATTTCATGGGAAAACTCTTGACACTTGTGGCATCTGTGCACAAACTCTACCACATCATGTTCGAGGGTGGGCCAGAAATAGCCCATCCAATGTATCTTTTAGGCAGTAGCGTGGCCGCCAAAGTGACCACCACATACCCCACTATGTGACTCATAAAGAATCTTTTCAGACTCTTCAAATCAACACATCTCAATAGCATTCTGTCAAAGGCTTTGCGATAAAGCACATGTTCTAGGATGACGTACTTGGCGGAAATTATGCATAACCACCTTCTTTGTTGTGATGTTGCTCCTTCTGGGTACATGTGGTCCATGATGAAATTGATGATGTTAGTGTACCAAGGACATACAGAGATAGGGGGCCTGGTGTCAACGAAGTATACATACTCGTCGAGAAAGTCCAAATCTACCAAATCACTCCCATCTAATGGATTATCAGCCAACCAATTTGTGATGATTTGACCCTTAACTGATTTTTTATTTACAAACGTTAGCTTGAACTCACCCATTAATGTAATGAAATGCCTAGCCATTTTATACAAGGATCCTTGCACGAGGAATGTCCGTAAGTGGTCTGACTTGACGATGACCCTTTTCTCTTGATTAAGCATGTAATGTCTTAAGCGCTTGGTTGTGAAAACTATGGCAAGACATTCCTTTTCTACCTGTGTGTAGCATGTCTTGTAATCGAGTAATGTCCGGCTGATAAAATAAACAGCCCGTTCTTGTTTTCATCGTCCTCTTGTGCCAACATATAGGCCAACAAAATGTCTGTAACCTACGAATATAAGATCAAAGGGTAATATGACCTTGGTGGCATTAGTGTGGGAGGGGATAACAAAAATCACTTAACTGCCTTGAAGGCCTCATCACATTCCTCTGTCTAATCCAGGCTATAATCTTTCTTTAACAATTTTTTGATTGGATGAACGGAAAAGGTCAAGTCAGAGATGAACCTTCGGATTGCACCGAGTTTCCCAAGGAAAGATCTAATACTAGACTCATCCGATGGCGGAATCATTTCTAACACAACCCAGATTTTGGCCAGGTCAACATCAATTCCTCGTAAAGATATAACGTAGCCCAGGAGCTTTCTACCTATTACACCAAATACACATTTCTCTAGATTCAATGTGACTCCATACTCAATCAAGCGTGAGAGAATGATACAAGCACCTCTGGGTGATCGTAGCACTTCCTGACCTTAGTCAGAGGTCATCCACGTAGGATTCTACGATCTTATGAACAAGATCATGGAATATGTAGGTCATTGCTCATTGGTACGTAGCACCAGCATTATTAAGGCCAAATGGCATGACGGCATAACAATAAGTTCCCCACGGAGTTATAAACGTAGTTTTAGCTTGATCCTCAGTGGATATTTTGATTTGATTGTATCCCGAAAACCCATCCATGTGGGAAAACAACTCAAATCCAGCCATTTCATTGACGATAACATCAATGGGTGGTAGCGGGAAATCATTCTTGGGAAAATCCTTGTTGATGTCCCAGAAGTCTATGCAAATACAGATCTTTCCATTTTTTTAAATGGGGACAATGTTAGATACCCATTGTGAATAATCATTGGCTTGATAAATCCTATCTCGAGAAGCTTTTACTTCTTCTTTTACCATAAGGGCCACCTTTGGCTTCATAGGTCTTTGTTTACTTAATTGGTTTCCCATCGACTTAGTAACAATATTGTGAACTGCGATGTGTGGTGTGATTCCCTTCATTTCCTTATAACTAAATGTGAAGGCCTTCCAATGTTCCTTAAGGACTTGGGTATGAATTTCTACTTCCTCTGGAGTTAAAGAGGACCCTAGTTTTAAGATTTGTGGTTCCTCCTCTGTTCTGATGTTTATATCAATCGTTCCCTCAATTAAGGAGGCATTACCCTCCTCAAATTCAGGTGGGGCTGGTGGAAACTCCAAGTCCCCTTCCTCTTCTACCTCGTAAATTTCATGATCTCTTCCCGAAGATGACTCAATCATTGGATTCCAAAAATAAGAGGAGGAACGCAAAATTAAGGAAAAGTCTACCTCTTGACAAGTAATATGTAAATCTGCCAAAGCATTTAAATAAGTTAAGGTTGACTCATCCCCATCGATAGGGTTCGAAGAGTCAAACTAGCCCTCGCTTTCCACGTTGTCAACAATGACATCACTTTGATGCTTTACGAATCAAGGATTCAATGCGGAGTGAAACTGTGAAGTTGGTGTCCTCTAAATCGTTACTTGGGGTGAAGCGTGAGGTGGAAGTCACTATAGAGTTTTCCAGAAGGTTCTGTTCATGTGGAACTACCTCGATTGATATGAAATCAAATCCCTTGGTTAGGTCCAACACGACAGTTTTATAGATTTGTAAGTGTTTAGCCCTAGTCTCGTATACCTCGGATACCTGATTTGTGACTAGCTGTGAATCACCCAACACCCTAATATTAAGGATGCCCATTCTCTTGGCTATAATGAGACCTAATAGAATAGCTTCAAACTCAGCCCCATTGTTTGTGCATTCAAAATTCAATTTGAAATCAAAAGGTAAGACCCTTCCTTCGGGTAAGGTAAGGATTGCACTGCCCAAACCAGTGACACTTGGCCCCATCAAAGTGGAGAGTCCAGCAATCACTCGGAAAGATAGATGTTGAGTCATCCTTTGTAAGTTATTCTTTTATTTCTGTTACATCTACCATACAAACCTCATCTGCTGGAAGGGAACCAGGTCCCAAAGCACGTCCCATACCCATGGAATCGAAGGGAAGAAGGATAGGCAAATCCTTTTCTAATAGTTCAATAATCTTTGTTGTAGTTCCTAGCGAAACTGTCTCTATAACAATGCTTTCATCCTTGAAGGCCGGAATACCCTCGATCAAACCTATAACCTCTAATTCCGTCGTGGGAACCAAATTTTCTTCTGGTAACATGCTTACCGGTTTGTTTAACTGGTTAGTGGGAAGCTCGAATTCAGAGTGGACCCCTGGCCTTTTCTTCAAGTTGGCTAGGTGTATGTCAAAGGGCTTTGGATCACCCTGAGTGACAAAGACTTTCCCTAAATGTAGGAATCTGACTTCTTGGAACATGGTTTATAGGATTGCTTTCATGTGGTGTATCCAAGGGCGACCAAGAATCATATTATAGTTAGTTTCCCAATCTATAATATAAAACTTAGTAAGCACTTGTCTTGGGTCCAAGAGTGACTGGTAATACTATGGTCCCAATCGAGGTCACCTTGAGACTATCATAGCCTCTTAATGTGTTTCGCGTCGAGGAGCAATTAGTCTCCCCATATCCTAATTTTTGAAGAAAAGAGAAGGGGACGATGTTAACTGCCCCATCATCAATCATCGCATGCTTCACATAGTTGTTATAGATCCAGACTTGCAAAAAGGTTGGATCACCTCTACGAGCTATTTCAGCATCTCGTAGGCATTTTGCTTATGTCAAATACAAACCCAATATCCCTTTCGGGTTGTCTGGAGGGAAAACATCAAAGTCTATATGGTTTATCTGCGCCTCTGGCAGTGGGGTAATGTTAGCCAAATGGCCGAGACCGAGCGCTTCCAAGAGAGTGGCTCGATGAGTGGGAGAATTCTTCAGTAGATCTAAGAAGGAAATGTGTGAAAAGGTCTTGGTTAGATCACTGATCAAGTCATAAGCCCCTACTAGCTTGCTTAGCGTGTCATGAGCATTATTCGAGACAACTGGGTAAATCAAGATCGACTGCGATGAATAGTCTCTGGCTCTTGTTGTAACGTTAATCTGGAGTTCAGCATCTAACTCAACCAAAACTACGATCTTTGTTTGCTTGAACCATCAAAAGGAGGTGCCACCTGTGGGTTTGATGAAGTTGAGGCTTCATGATCATGAGTCCCTATTACAATACCTTTGTTCAAACCATTAGGATCTAGTCTTCTCATCCTTTGGATGCATGGGGAGAGGATCATTGAAGATTCCCAATGGTGTGTTCTATGGAGACACTGGTCCCATATAGGTGCTTTGATTAGGTGCAGTTGGATTGGCTAGAAACATGTCAACAAACAACTATATTTGGTCTTCTGGAAAACGTTGCAAAAAGTTATTACAATCGCGGCAAGTTCTTGCATCATGCCCATGGACCCTATGGAAACCATAGTACAAGTTACGATCATAATCCCGAGGCCTTTGGTTGGTTCCTTATTGTGGTCCAAAACCACGGTTATTGTTTGGTTGTTGATTGTTATAGTTAACACTTTGGAACCCTTGCCCCTAGTTCTGGAATTGGTTAGGGTATTGACTAGGGCTTGGGGTCAGCATTTTTCTTTGTGGCTGAGGTTTTTTCTGTTGTTGGGGATGATTAAAATCCACAACGTTTATTTAGGGTGAGAAATTGTTGCTCCTTTGATTGTTGTCATTGTTATTCCCATTATTGTTGTTATTCATTGTACCTGTACTAGTGGGACTAACAACATTAGGATTTTTGGGTTGGTCAATTACACCGTCGGTCATGACTCCATGATTCTTGTTAAGGATCTTTGGTACTTGATTGTTATTTGTATTGTTGGAGTAGCGGGAGTGTTTTGAGAAGGGGTAACTAAATTCCCATTTTCTCTGTAGGTCTTATGACCACTTTGTCGATGGCTATTTGGTCAATCCAAAGAGCACCCTCTAGCACCTCTTCATAGCTCCTTAGCAAGAACTTTTTAACCTCTTCCTTCGTCTCTCTATTGAGGGAGTGGAGGAACAAATCACAAAGTTCCATTTGGTCCATGTTTGGAGCACTTGCGGAAGAGTAGAGAACATGTCGCTGCCTCTGAATGAAGTGAGTTGTAGACTCATTATGTTCTTGTTTGATATGAAGAAATTATCTTATTCCTATTCACAAAAGCTTGTTCATATCAAAGGCTTTAATAAACTATGACACTAGTTACTTGAACGAGTGTATCTAAGCCTCTGGTATCCTATAATACTAGTCAAGAGCAATACCTTCAAATGTCTTAGGTAAAATCTTTGCAATGACTGCATCCCATAGGAGCAGCTCTCGAATGGTTGTTGCATAAGCTTTGATGTGGGCATTTGGATCACCCTCCCCCTTGAACTTCAGGAGATCAGGTAAGGGTCTCGAGAGGATGACTGCCTAAATGGAGAAATCTAGGGGTTCTTTGAGATATTCAGAATAAGTCCCCATTGCATATGTTTCCACCATTGAATACCCTTGTTGGGGAGGTGGGGGCTGTGTTGGATTATGAAATGGGACAGCATAAATGTTTGGTGGGGTGTATGACATCCCATGCGTTTTTCCATATGGACCTAGGTAGGTGTACATGTCCCCATGTGGAGATTTAGAATACATGTGCATATAAGGGGGTTGGTTACTTTATCGAATACCCTTGTTGGGGAGGTGGGGGCTGCATTAGATTATGAAATGGGACAACATAAATGTTTTGCGGGGTGTATGACATCCCATGCGTTTTTCCATATGGACCTGGGTAGGTTTACATGTCCCCATGTGGAGATTTAGAATACATATGCATATAAGGGGGTTGGTTACTTTGATATGGAGTTGGAGGCACAAAGCCAGGGAACATCACATTTCTGACTGGTATAGCATTTTAGAATGCACTTCGCTAACACCTATTGTAGATGACCATATGTGGCTTGAGGAGGCATACCCAAGGTACCTGTCCTAGTTAACAAGTCTACATGGTTCGGAATATTCATGTAGACTGGTGGGTTCTGGGCAGTCGGTATTTGCCCATGGTTCTGTGGGTAAGAAGGAGTCCACACTTGCCCTGCGTATGAATTCTGTGTATTCTAGGCAAGCTCTAACTCCCTGACCTTATCAACCAAAGCTGAAATGACATCACCCATTGATGGGGCGGTGCCCTGCTTAGACTCCTTTGGTTGAACCCTTGAAGTTTGTTGAGGAATATGGTGTCCCGCTATGAAGTGTTCACAATGTTTCCACCCCTCATTAGTTGTATTTTTAGTTGGTGGCGAGGGTAACGTTATTGTTTTGAAGCGGGACACTACCTTGCCCTTGCAACCTATCAAAATATTGGTTCATTTGTTGGAATTGCTGCTCACTCCTAGCATATTGTGTTAGATACTCCTCATCAAGATGGGGGAGTGGATCGGATTACACGGTGATGGGTTATCGAAACAATACTTGAGGAGATGAACTAGTTTCTCTAGTAAATGTCATGTTATTTGAACTTGATTGTTCAAGGGGGTAAGTTTGAGTGATCTGATCCAATTCTTCGATGCGTATAGAAGAACCAACATTGGTTCCCTGAAGTAGAGGATTTTGAGTGGATGAGCGGTTGTCTGCCCATGTTGAAAGTGAAGGTGACTGTTGTGGTATGTTTGACTGATATTGGTACATGTCAAAACCTAGAATGGGTTGACCATACTCATCATATCCTGACATATTTAGGGGGTATAAGAATACCCACAGAATAAAGGATGGACGAAAGTGGAAACGCTTAGAGACTAGCTCTTCACATCGGGTTCACCAATTTGTACAAATGAAAATGAACACATGAGCTTCAACCACACTCGACCCCCAAGGTCATGTTAGAGTAGCTGATGTTTGAATGTGTGTGGCTAACTATAGGAGGATCAGTGACTAATATCTGGTAGTGTGATCTCCTGGTAGCCGAGTTGACAAAGGGGAGACTTAGAGGCTATGAACGGGTAGCGTAAATTCCCTATGGTTTGTTTACCTAATTTGGATCTAAGTGCTAAAATAGTTTGAAGTGTCCATGTAAACTGAATGAAATTAATAATCTACGCTACTGCTGAAAGGAAACTGATCTAAACAAATCACATAACCAAAATATTACAATCACAAACAACAATTCACTTTTATTCTAAATAATCAAATCTACTTCTACATTAAAACTAAACAAGAAAATAACCCGGTGTGGTTATTTTCCTGTGTTGAGTGTATTGAATCTAAACTAACCTAAAACAAGTGATTTTCCAAATGATTTGTGATGTGTAGACAACCTCCTACGAGATATTCTCTCCTTCGATCCATAGGGATGGGAAGAAGAGGATCCGTCACCGGATTGCTATGAAAGATTCAACCCCTCTTGAAATTAACTAATTACTTGCAATGAAAAGACATTAATTCTTACTCTATTTGATATGGAATTAAAATTAACAATTTGATAAATAAAGAAAATAAATACACAACTCAAACCTAGAAGAGTAATAACCTTAATAAATCCAAAGAGTATCGATCCTGTCCCTCAGCTTCTTTCCTTTCATTCTTTGAGTGTACATGTGATTCCAAGGATGGGAATGCAAAGAACAAAGAACAAGAGGATGACACTTGAGCAATGGCATCTTGGAAGCAATATGGATGCAATGCAAGTAGGAGAGAGATAACACAAGAGATCTGAGCTTGTCTATACAATTCCTAGAAAGATTATAACAACAAAACAATACAAGATACACAAAATTCTCAGGTAGGCCCTTTGCTTGAATACAAGCATGGAATATATAGGAATGGAAGATAGAAGATTACTTCATGCACACGGAATTGAAGAGGTAGTTCCACTCATTAAATCTATTTAAAAATATAAGGAACTAGGAGAACCAAGCAAACACATCTATTTTTAGCAAATTCGGCTCACGGACACGTTTAAAAAATGAACTTAAGTGAATCGTCGCATGCAATTTATCATGTGAAGATTCTGGAAAAATTGATCAAGACCACCGCCTGCGCAGGAGGGCGCTTCAAAACTCGCCACCTTGCCTAGGCAAAGCGCTTTTGACACTTAAGGCCAAAGCAAGCACATAATGAAGGGGAAAACTGGAAAAATGCAAGGAGAAGCTATGTAAGGCTATTTAGGCTACAAACATATACTGCAAGTGGGATTCGGAGCTCAAACACCTTCTTGAAAGGATTTTGAATCATCACTGGGGACTTTTGTAACCATTTTCCCGCCAATGTAGCACATGCAATTTTGGGTGCGTATAAACACCCATCTGCGTTTTTTCTAGGTTTTGCTAAAACCACACAAAGGAAACTTAAGAGAATACAGAATCCATCAATTTCCTTTTTAGATTTCATTTCCAAGCAATTAAATCAAAAGTTTTCCACAAATTCATTTAATTTCCATTTAAAATAAAATGTGTATTTCCTCATTATTTACAAATAATGATGCAGAGAAGGGAGAAGATATTCATGTCTGAAGTAAACCCAGAAATCGGAAACCTTCTACTCTTCCTGCTCCAACAAGTTGAATCCTTCTTTCCTCCAAAACTCATGCAGTATTCCAGAAGAGAAGAATGAAAACAGGCAAAGGAGAAATAAAAGAAAATAAAATGAAGAAACTAGACTATAATGGAGAATTTTCGGGCTTCCAAGTGTTGCTTCATGCATCAATGCATGCCACATACTTGGTGTCAGATGAAGGCATGTCCCTTTTAAAACTCTCAGATTTTAAATATTAAAATATTATTATTATTATACTTTTTAACTTTTGATTTACATGCCAAATCCTTTTAGGATTTAAATATATAATTTCACAAATTAATAATGCATTTTTTTAAATTTTTTTAATTGATACCTAACTTTAATGGTAAAATTAATCATCATAATATAAGTCCACATATTGCCAACAATATGTTATCGTAATAATTATTCGAATTCCCATGTTCCATATAAAACATTCAAACAAATGAAAATCACCAAGTCCGTAAATAATAATTCGAGTATTCTCATAAAGTTGGTTTGATATAGCATTGTCGAATAAAATAGAGGCAGTATTCATCATGGTCATTGCAAAAGTCGAACAAAACAAAAGATGACCAAACCGATTAAAATAAAGTAACCATAATACAAATAACTGAAAGATTCACTATTTATTAATGAATCATTTTACCTATGATTACGGCCTAATCATGTTTTAGGAAGGATCATCAAGGTGGGTGCGGGGTTATTCATTTCGCAATGTCATGCCCCGTAGCAGAAGCTGTGGGTCATGATACGACAAGTCAAATGAATTTTATACCTAATGATGATATCGTCTAATCTCGTTTAGACTTAATCGTAGTCAATTTAACTTACAAGAAATTTTGGGATGTTACATCTAGCTTGTTAAGGATATTTCCAAGGGCATGATCTGATACAAATTGTTCAAGTGAAAAAGAACTGGGGTGAATCGCTTATTTATAAAACATTTCTCTTTTCAATTTCAAACATCAAACACACACCCTCATAAACTACAAACATTAAGCTTTATCATCATTATATATAGTTCATTATGAAATGCATCCATAGTAGGAAAACAAGATATACTCAACGCCTTTCTTTAATGATATTCAAAGTAGAGCACAATGACTTGACCTTCTCATTAACATTATACAATATGCAATCAAGATCTCATAAATAGTGTATTGACATCAATATGTTTTGACAATATCATTCAACTACAAAACATCAAGACTACTCTCCTTCATCAACTTGTTATTACGCAGAGAATCCATCATCTTTGTTTCACTACAACCAACTACTAACCTAGAAAATAATTTCAAGGATGTTTTTCTAAGCCCAAGGGGTTTTGATTTACAAAAAAATTTCTTCAATAGAAGATAAAGGGGGTTTTTCATCAAAAATTTGCAAGAATAAATCATCTTCCTTTTTTACACCATCCACTTGACTCTTCATCTTACATTACCTTTTCATTTTTCATGCCTTATACTAATTTTCATTGTTTGAGCCATATCGGTCTCTTCCTATTCACCAAGTAAGTTCAATATTCCTTTGACACTTGGCATTGCATAATAAATACAAATGTATTTTCATTTTCTCATAATGAGCTAGGGGAGTGTTACATGAGTTTGTAACTGTTTATGAACCATTAGAAATTTTCAAAAAAAATCATTTGCTTCGACTGGACCCTTAGGCTTCCTTAAGAGACTCGAGAATTTGTACATTAACATGTATTTTTGAACTCAAACAACTTCTCTATTTTGAACTAACAAAAATGAGTTTACTCTAAGGTAAAGGATCCACTTACTTGTTAGAGCATGCTGGAACAAGATCATAAGCCTTCAACCGATCTCCAAGATAGCATAGGACTTTGAGACAAAACAGGTTTAGAGAAACATTGACATTGACAAATATATTATAGTTTCTTGACTAATTCATCCACACTTCAACCGTGACAAAGTGAACTCCGCTATGCAAAATTTACCTTTCATGTAAGAGTAAAAATCTTCCCACATTCCTTGATTCCTCTATCAGCCTTTGGAGGCTTGACATGAATATTTTGATCACCTTTCATACTAAAATTGTATTTGGAAAGTGCTTCTATATTGGTTCATCACTATTACAAGTGACTTTGACTATCAAGACATTACAAGTGCTCCTTTAAACTGGTTAGACCACAAACGAGCTGCGTGAAAGGTTGAAGGAGCTTCTATTTCGAGATTAAGAAATAAATTGCACTAAAAATACCCAACTCAGACCTTGCACACTGTCCCAATAGGATTCAAAAACTATGTCAACAAATTCTCACTGTGCACTTGATGTAAACAAAAAAATTATTTTGGAAATAATTCGTGCCTTCAACACAAAGGTCTTCACAAGTTTTCAAGGATTTTTCGTTGGATAAATTATGAGATTCGACCAAAAAGGGTTTCAAACCCTATAACCAGGTTATGGAGCAACTGTGCATACCCAAGACCACATTAAATTGTTTTTCAAGCTCAAATCATGATGGAATTTGAAATTCCCAACTACTGATGCTTTGTGAGACCAACTTCCAACTTTCTGAAACAATTAAACACCATGAAATGGCTTCACTTGCTCCCATCAATCAAGAATAATAGTGTACAGTGTGATACAAACCCTAACAGTGTCTTCTAGATTAAAGTAAGATGATTCTAGGTCCTGTAATAGTGCATGGTGAGGCTTGAGTAAATTATTTATAATCCTTGGGTCATATTGGAATAGTCACCAACACCTTTTAGAGAAATTATTTGTCTTTGAATGCAGACTCTGTCATTTGCACAATCATACATGGTTCCTTCAAGCATAAAATTTTAACCTTACTCGCTTCTCCATGTTTTAGGGATCTAAAGCTAAGAAGACCAAATGATCACGTGAAGACACATTTTGTTACAACCTATAGTCACTTGAAGAAATGCATTTAGGCTTGTATCATAAACACTGGTGGCTCCAACTACATGCCTTGCTTCCATCTGGTATAGTTGGGGTCAAAATTTTGACTTGGAAAAGTTTTTCTAGCCTTTTGAGGAGTGAACATAGTTGCACCAATGATTTAGAGTTGGGAAACTTATGTTTAGCCTATAAAATCAAGAAGAAGCCCTAGAGAGAGAGCAAAGATTGGAAGAAGAATGCACATAATTGTCTTAAAAATTGTCCATTTCACCTGATTTTTTTTAATGATGCATAAATATTAAAGTCCTATACAAATATTCCTTCTATGATTTTTTTGAAGGAAGCAATTTATTTTTTTCTTGAGTGCTACGAAGTAAGGCAACTTATTATACACTTTTCAAAAAGCTTGTTTTAGAGAAACTAGCATAACTTTCACATACCATATCAAAACTTGATAAAATTTTACATGAAGCACTACAAGACATCCCTCTTCACATTAAATGTGTTGGTTAGCCATCGGTATTCTTGTACCTCTCGGACCTATCTCATTTGCATCAACCTACACTGTTAGTTCTCAAAGTCAACCTTGAATAGCTTTTGAATTTTTCCTCCAAGAGATAAAATAAATCTTGTTTTATCTCACACATTCCCTAGAAAACATTTATAGGCTGCTCCCATGCTTATATTACCTTCCCATGAACTATACCATCCTTTCACACCTCATCAGGCTCCAGAAATAGGCTTAAAACAACCGATTTCAACTGCGCAGCTTCCACCAAATGACATGGAACACATTGTAAGAGTTATACCAAAAGTAAAAGTGGAGTACATTAGACCGTCCTCATTATACATATGTCATATTTTATTATAATAATTTTGTGCCCCAATGGCAACTCAAATTACTAGTACACGTATATGGGAAAAAGTGGAAAGTGGACTCGAAAAGGAAAATTTCAAGTTGAATCAGTCTTTAAAATGGTGGTAATGGAATTAGTAAGTCCTTTAGATCAAAATCATATAATTTTTGCCCTCTCGAACACAATGTCTTGCTCCCGAACCCGCAAAATTAGAGATTGATGACATCACCATTCCAAAAAGTTTGGATGGGGTTTTTAGGCTTGATATTCCTTTATCCCTTTTTCCCTTGGTGTAAGGAGACATGGCAGATACAAAAATTCACTCCCCATCAAGCGTTATGTTGTGTCACTTAAAGTGACAACTTAAATTGATTCAAACATGGTATAAACTCGCCTTAAGTTGGATTTTGACCACTTTTCATGACATATAGACCCATGGTGACCATTTGAATGTGTGATGTCCCTAAATACCTTTATCCCAAATTATAAGGGGGCATGTGGGACACAAAAATGCACTCTTGTAGTGCTCATTTAAACAACCACTTGAGACCTAAGAAATAACCTAGGGTTAGCTAGAAAATTATAGGATAATTTTTTTTTATTAGAAGTATCTACATTCAGGTTGCCAAACATCAGTTTTCACTAACAGTTTGAGAAAAATCCTATTTACCAAAACACAAGTTTCCTTTATTGACTTATATCAAGTTCACAAGGTTCAAAATTTAGGGTTATATGCTTTAGTTAGGTTCAGGGAGTAGTTTACCCCCATACCTGCTCTCTAATAGGCTCATAGTTTTAAATAGATTTTTCTCTTACTTAACACTTCTAAAATTTCCATAAACTATTCCCAATGGATAGGAAATTTTCTCACCTTTCCGATGATATAAGGAAGTCCTCCTAACTCCCTATAGAACTCAAGATATGAGTGAGCAAAGTTCCTAGAGAAAATTTTCCCTAGAGGGACACGTGGCAGTTTGGCGGGTCGCGGGGCGGCATAGGGAAAATTTTCCAATGCAAAGTGAATGGAAAAAATCATTCCACTCCCCCACAGGTCCCCGGGAGGACACGTGTCGAGTCCTAGCGCCAAGTGAAAGAGGAGAAGGGAAGGGCGGAGCGGCGGGTTGATTTGGAGACCAAGAGGAAGAAGGGGACGTGCAAGCCCGCACGCCCGTCGGAGAAGGAAAGGTTGAGGGAGGAGGCAGAGTTGCGGGCCACGGGAGGAATATAAGAAATTTTCCCATGGGCCAAAACTCAAAACAACAAAGGGTTCTGCCCCACCCGCTGCCACCTCAAAGTGCCATGTGGCACTTTCTCATTGGTTGCGTGTGGCGGGGCCAAGATGAAAAATTTTCCCAAAAAATTTCAAAGGGATAAAAAGTTAAAACGAACCGCGCCGCCACCTCAGCCCCTATAGGACACGTGTCACCCTCGGATTGGTATTAGAAGGAATTGTCGCCTCTTCACCAATGAAAAGGGTTGATTTGACCGTGTGAAAGGAAAAAAAAAGGTTGTGTACACTTAAAATGGGGTGGAAATTGTTGAGCCACTAGTATTGAAAACTTTTAATGAGGTTCAACACATTCTTTTGGAACAACAACTACATTAGGCTTTAAATGAGGATAGAGATAGTTGCATTCCTAAGAAAGTTGAGTGGGATCAACAGCTTGGGAATGAGGACATACTTAGCTCATTCTCTTGGGGTGGAGTTTTTCTTCCTTTCACGAAATTAGATGTGATTAATGCTAAAGAGTTGTTTGTGTTAGTTGTGGAAGGTTTGGAGATGGTCCAAGTAAACTATATGAATAAGACATGTGCTAAAATCATGCTTATGATAATATGGGAACCAAAAGGTCATCCTACATGGAGACCATTCATATCCATCTTAGGGGTGGATTCAAAAATACAGAAGTGGAAAAAACTAAATTATTTCCTATTATAAATAATTTAATTTAGTGTCCCTTGACGGGGCCATATCTCCTCCGTTTTGTGAAGTGGATAATCTATTGGAAGCAAGAGTGAAGAAAAAAGTAATATTATGGCTACGGTCGTTAAATATCTTTCCCAAAATTTTGCTAATCCTAAGAATGCTCTGGAGACTTTCAAAAATACAAAATACAAAATCTACTAAAAACTACCAGAAATAGATTTTCAGAACATTCCCTGAATAATGCCAAAAATAGAAACTTTAGGACTTTCTATAAATAGATCTTTCGAGTCTTGTTCTAGATCACATGTGCTACCTAGCTTCAAATTAGGCCTTAAGGCTCCTAACCAGGACTGTAGCTGTTCCTTAGCCAAAAATTTGAGATTTATTGAGATTTCTTGCAAATTTATTTTGAATTCACTTTTCTCATCCTATTACAGACCTGCAGTACCAATTTTGAGGTATTATCTCCCTCTGGAAGTGTATCAACTCCAAAAGCCTCTCTTCTTCTAAGTCTCTCTCCTAACTGTCTTCCACCAACTCTGTCATGAACAGTAGTAAAAGGATGAAATGCCAATCTTTCAAATCCTCTTTAACAGTGAGGGGAAGGTACTTAGGTTGTTTCTACCAAATTTCATATCCCTATGTTACCATCAAAGCCCTTAAATAGTTGGTCCTTACTCTAAACACCCACTTTCTTCCCTAATCCTTGTTTCACTGTACACTACAGTCTTCCTAAGGGACTGTCACCAATTACAAGAGTTTAACAGCCTTTCAAGGAATAACACTTATCAAATCTTCCTCCTATTACCTTCAGGGATCTATCTTGTGAATTTGGAGGCTTGCTTCACTGTAGAATCTTAGTAATCAACAATTCACTATAAACCCTAGGAGGGTTGCCCTCAAGCCCGAGTAATCAAATTTTGTGATAAAAACATTCCAAGTTCTTTTCGAGCCTTGATAATGACCCTGTCACTCTGCCTATCCCTTCTTAAGAGTCCTGTGAATTACCTACTGAGCCCGTGGTTTTCAACATATGCAAGTCCGTGGCAACAGATTATCTCTTACCTCACATTGTCATTCATTCCAGAAGGTCTGAATCAAGAAACTAAGCCTCTAACCCTGAATAATCATTTGAATTAATATATGTCAGGCATCCTTGTTGTTCTCAATGAGTCTTCCTTCACTGTGCACCTGCAAACAGTCACCATCTAGCAAAAAAACAGAGTATGACAACTAATATCCCCTGTTCCTTGATAACTCTAAACCCCCTTAAAATAAGTCCCTGTTCCTTGATAACAGCAGGCCATGACACCACATTCTTTAAAAACATACAAAAGACCTTCTGTGATAGCAGGGTGTGCACGAATGGGATTTTGTTGAAAAGGCTTTAAAAAACATTGAAACAAATGCAATTGGAAGCTTTAGCACAGGGTATGAACATGCAACAAATTATAATGGAACTTGGGATTTTTTGTTATATGTTTAGTTGCAAATACCCTGATAGATATATATGTAAAACGTACAAGCATATACATGTACATGGATTGTTTGACAAAATGTGTAAAAACAATTTGAATTCACAGACTCCTACAATTGCAAGGTAGGTATAAAATAGTGTAACAAGACTTTAGGACTTTCTGAAGCGTGTCTTAAAAAAAATGGTCTCTAGATTGTGATGATTACAAGATATACACAAACTGGTTTTATTGAAATGCCCTTGGAATTGTTTGGGCAAAATACAACTGACAAGGGTAAAGCCAAACCTCATTAAATTGGAAGGAAAAAATATACAATTCAACTATTTTTTTGAAGACATAGTAGGGAAACACAATAAAAACAGAACAACAATATCATTGAATTGGCGAGGTGGAAAGTATTCATTCCTGTAAAATTGTAAATTGTAAACTTTTAACTCTTGGCAAGCCTATTTTCCTTGTCACACTGTTTAACAGAGATTTCCTTTTGTATGCCTCTATCTCCGTTAAATATCAAGAAATTTGACTCTATCAAAAAAATAAAGTCTACAGCGAAATAACAAAGGAAAAAAATCTACAAATGAGATATCTGTTGCTTTCTGTTTTTGGGATCTTGGCAAGTGACTGACACCATTTTGAATTCTGTGGTGTTTCCTGATTCTGACTCCTGGTACAATGTTTTCAAAATTTACACTAAACTGATTCATCATCAGACTAGATTTATAGGGATTAAACCCAATTATTTCCCTTATATATTACCAGATAGGATCTGAAACATTCTCTTTTGCATTGGTTAAACCTTCGCCAACCTGACTAGGGAACTGATGACGATTATAAGAGAATATTATGAATAAAGCTTTGTAATCTGAATGTTTCAATGGACTTTTGGGAGTTTAATTGATGGCCACTGGCTTTGCTTGGGCTTCTCTTCAATGTTCTTATATTTAATGCACTTATGTACTTACCAGTAAAAAACTAACAAAATATCTCCCTTTAAAAACCTGTTGTTGTGGATATCATACAGAAGAAGTATATATATACACTTGAAGTATATATATACTTCAAGTATATATATACAGAAGAAGCATATATATACACTTGAAGTATATATATGCAAATACACAAGAAGTATATATATACACTTGAAGTATAAAAATCAAATGATGGCAAGTTATTAGGGAGCTTTGGCTGGTATAGTAACACTTCAATGAATATTTGTAAATTGTTTTGTATGGTGTGTATTTATTGTCCTGTTCGTCGGGTTTTAATAGTTGAATCTGCACCATTTAATTATAATGAATTGAGTCCTACAAATGTCGATATGGATTATAAAATTTGATATTGATTTTAAAATTTGTTTTATTCATTTTTATAAGTTTTTGAGTGTTTTTGTAACGATTGATACAATTGCTAATTAGATCTGATTTTCTATTTATATTTGTAAACTGTTTTGTATGGTGTGTACTTATCATCCTGCTCATCGGGTTTAAACAGTTAAATCTGCACCATTTAATCATAATGAATTGAGTCCTACCGAAACTGATATGGTTTATATGATTGATGATATGGATTTTAAAATTTATTTTATTCATTTTTACAAATTGTTGAATGTTTTTGCAACAATTGATACAATTGCTAGTTAGGTCTGATATTCTATTTATATGTAAATTAAACCTCATTACAATATGTTATGGTCACTGTAAAGCACCATCAAGTAAAAAGTCACTTTCCATATTTACATTTTATTGAGCTAGTTCTTGTATATTACCAAGTTATGGTTTCTTTGTGACAACCAAATTCCCTCCCTAAGGTTTCTCTATCATAACCCCTTAGAATTAGATCTTGCTGCTTACTTTCGGATATAACTGATTTTTCTAGGACTTGAATATACAATGTGATTTACCTAGCCTATGTTGTTGTATGATTCTTTTTCAGGTTTTGTTTATAATCACATCTTGTGTAGCCGTCAAGGGTTAAATTTGACGGCCGTTTAGACGTTTTTTGTTATTTTCGACGTAAAATACTTGTAAATATCTGATCTAACTGTCACACGTAACTTGCATATTTAAAATGTGATCATTATTTTTTTATATAGATTTGTATATATATTATAAAAAATATGTAAATTTATATTATAAAAGATATAATAAATATAGAATAATTAGTAAAAATAACATTATTTTGTGTTTTTGAAGGGCGGTATTGAAAAATTACCGTCACCTGAAAATTGTTTGACAAACATATGTGGGCGTCAAATTTAACCCCTGATAGCCGTACTTATTCCGTGTTATATATTGTACATTAAATGACTGTGTACATTAGCTTTTAATACGGATAGGAATGTTATTACATGTAAATTTATTTCAATATGCTTTGTAGTTTTCCCATGGCATAATCATATGTATATTATTGTGTAGTATATTGTTATTCTTAGGTTCAATAGTATATCATATATTTTTATCATTCTTTTATGAACATATTAAAATTGTATGTAATGATAATATTTTATTTTTATGTACTCCTTTATATATGATAGAGAGTCAAGAAAAACATGCAATAGTGCTCTCATATATACATATCCTTGAATTACTTAATCTAATGCATACAAGGGTATCCTTTACAAAATCTCGCACAAGAGCATGTTACCAAGTGATATTGAACCTTCTCACGTCACTTTTATTGTTGAATATATGATAGATATTGATAATATTAACACCTTCAAGAATGATGAAGTGCCTCATAACATATCATTGATGACCATCTTCCTTGCAAATTCAAGTTATTATCAACCATATATGGATAAAAAGGGTTCTAGTAGAAAATGGTTCAAGATTAAACATATGTAGTGAATCCTTTCTTGCATAATCAGACATTGTTAAACATGCCCTTACTAACTTCGATATGATCATTAAAGGCCTTGGAAGCCAACCAAGAAATACTCATAGAGAAACTACTTTAAACATATCACTTGGGCCTAAGATGTAGTTGTAGAATTTCAAGTCTCATCAAATGGAATGAACTACAATCATATTCTACATGGAGACCTTGGATACATGGCATGGGAGTTGTTACCCTACGTATTATAGATGCTTGCAACTTATACATGAAGGAGTTATATTGCATATTCTATCAATGATGTACCATTTATATTTTGCAAAATGGTTGGGCCTTAGAATGTCCTTGTGTCTCAATTGAATGAGAGAAAATCATATGCATTAGCACCGTGAAGCCTTATACGAATGGATCAAATGGACACAATTGAATTTTGTGAAAGTATTAATGTTCACGATGATAACGAAGAATGACAACTACTTATCCAAGCTTGGTTTCACACCAAATGGACAAGAGGAATATAGAGATTATATGGGTGCATTTGACATTTTAGCCCTCTATTATCACCCCTCAAGATCATGGAAGAAAACATAACCATCACACATCATTGTTTCATGTAATTTTCTTATAAGTACACAATTAATAAAACAAAGGCATAATTTAGACACAAGATAAATAAACTATATTATGAGACTAAATAATGTAGACTCGGTATAAGAAGTAATAGTGACAATCAATAATTGAAAGAACTAGGCATAATGAGAATTTTTGTGTTAGATAGACATGCCTGGTTATAAACAAAATATAAATATTGAGAATAAACTCGAAAGTAGTGTGGAACAAAACCTAGAAAATTGATTGTATGCAAATGAATACTTTCATAAACAAAAGAAGATGGACATTAGTGGTCGTTGATTATGATAAAGAGAAACAACAAACATTGATAACAACATAGGCTCATGGTTGGTGGTTATGGAGGATTTGATGATGCAAAATTAGGTGAGTTCGTTGCTCTACACATATTTGACAAAAAAAACTTTTTCGGATGTGTGACTTGATAAGCAAGGATGTTTGAATGTCTTCTCCTTTGTAATCTGACCTCAAAACCAAAATAACTCACCCAAAGAGGACAAAATGTAAAGAATAATATGCCCATACTATCGTGCCTTGGGTGTTTCTCTACATACCAAACTAGGAATTAGGGCTCATGTCATTTTGTACAAATTTGTGTGACCGGCCCCAAGAGAATCATCAACCTTCTCCCAAAATTCTTAATCAATGGATTCAAATGAATATTTATTTTGGCACACATATGTGGAAACTTTAACAATAGATTAGGGGTGTATTTTAGATTAGGTTTGAATAGGCTTGACTTCTCTTGTAAGCGTTTAGATCCCCATGAATAATAGATGTGAATTGTAGAGAACATGGGAGATGTGGGGCGTGTCTAAGTGTGTCCCAAATAAATTTTAAGATGTTTTTTATATATGGCTCCCTAGTATAATTTCCCACGTAAGTTGATCCCAAATTCAAGTGAAAGCCAACCACCAACACATGAACAAACGAAAAGGGACTAAAAAAGATAGACAAACATAAAGAGATGGTGATAATCACCAAGCTCATTATCAAATGTCAACAATAGTTAGGAAATGCTTTGATGAAGGTCAAGGCAAGCCAATAGTGGCCAAAGAGGACAATAACTCACTAATAACTTAATTGAATAACTCTACACTGGTGTAATTAATGGGAAGTAGCTATTTTATAGACAAAACACACCTATGCCCATACGTGCATGCATCCTATGCCATGCTTCTAGCCTCTCATGGGTTGCATTAGTCAAAAAGTGGATTGTATCCAAATATATACTTGTATATGCCCAAATTTGGCACATGCCCTCTTATAATGATGCTTTTACATGGTTTACATATATGGGATAGTAGCTTGGATTGATACACGGGGGATTCACTAAGTAAACTTGTGGTATATCACATTTGTTCGTATGATACTAAATAATACCCGGGTAAGTGCAGAAAGTTGGTGGACGTAAAAACCTGAAATTTAGGTACCGCGATCGCAGTTTATAAACCATGCTCACGTAATTATTTTTTATAGGTTCGGTGATTTCTGAACCTAAAACCACGATCGCGGTCCTCTGAGACAAAAAAAAAAAAACAGACCCGCGACTCCTCATTTTCCCCATTTTCCTTTCCAATCATGATTTCTCCTAGACCTTTGGCACTCGCGCTTTGAATACCCCCTTATACATCCTAGTATATCCCCTTAGGGTGCACCAATGATTTTTGTGAAGAAGAAGGATGGATCCTTGCGGTTTTGTATTGATTACCACCAGCTAAATAAAGTAACGATCAAGAATCGTTATCCCCTTCCGCGCATTGATGATTTGTTTGATCAAATGAAGGGAGCCATAACTTTCTCTAAGATAGACCTTAAGTCAGGTTACCATCAGCTAAGGATTTCGAGGCGGACATTCATAAGACCGCCTTCCGTACGAGATATGGCCACTATGAGTTCACAGTGGTACCTTTTGGTTTGACGAATGCCCTCGCAATGTTTATGAGTTTGATGAATGGGGTATTTAGGACCTTATTAGATCGCTTCATGCTCATCTTCCTTGATGAAATTTTGATTTACTCACGTACGCGTGAGGAGCACGAGGGGCACCTTCCCCAGTTCTTCAGTGTCTTCGGGAGTAGTAGCTTTACAGAACCTGGAGAAGTGTGCATTCTTTCAAACAGAGGTGCAGTATTTGGGTCATATCATCTCTGGGGAAGGTATCACCGTCGATCCTTCCAAGATTAGAGCTATTATGGATTGGCTAGCACCCACTACTATGACTGAGGTGCACAGCTTCATGGGATTAGCAGGTTACTACAAGAGATTTGTTCAGGACTTCTCTTGGATTGCGCACCCCATCACTTCCCTTCAGAGGAAAGGGAAGAAGTTTTTTTGGTTAGATGGGTGCAAGAAGGCCTTCAGTACACTGAAATAATGTCTCGCTATAACACCTATTCTTGTAGTGTTGGATCCACAGGGTGAGTTTTTCGTTTGCACGGATGCTTCTTTAGCAGTCTTGGAGGTGTGTTGATGCAGGAGGGAAGAGTAGTGGTTTTTGAATCTCGCAAACTCAAAGATTACGAGCTTAATTATCTGTCTCA
This sequence comes from Taxus wallichiana var. yunnanensis, assembly GCA_018340775.1. Taxonomy (NCBI): domain Eukaryota; kingdom Viridiplantae; phylum Streptophyta; class Pinopsida; order Cupressales; family Taxaceae; genus Taxus; species Taxus wallichiana. The sequence goes on from CM031234.1 coordinate 20,779,713, forward strand.
TGATCTTGAGCTTGTGGTAGTTGTGCACACTTTATTTCGATGGAGGCACTTTCTACTTGGTCAGAGATTCACACTTACGACAGATCACCTGAGTCTTTTCCACCTCTTCACACAACCCAATCTCAATGCTCGTCAGTGGCATTGGATGGAGTTACTTTGTGAGTATGATATGGAGATAGATCATGTGAAGGGGAAGGAGAATGTGGTGGTAGATGCTCTCAGCAGACGGAGACATGTGGATGTGGCCACCTCAGTGAGCACAGATTTGCGGAGCAGGATTCTTCAACATCTTCCTCTTGACAACTTCTACATTGTAGTTTGAGCAGAGATCAAGTCTTAGAGACCCCTCAAGGGGAATTTTGATGGTTTTTCTTTAGAGGCAGATGGCCTTCTTAGGCACAGAGGTCAGATTTATGTTCCTAGAGATGGAGGCTTGAGGCAGGACATCTTGGCGGAGGCACATCGTGCACCCTATTCAGCCCATCCCGGGTGAAGAAGATGCACGCCACCTTGAGACAGTTGTATCATTAGATAGGACTTCGTAGAAATGTGGCCCAATTCATGTCACGATGTTTAGAGTGACAGAAAGTAAAGGCCAAACATCAGCATCTAGCCAGCCTTCTCTTTCCTCATGCTATACTGGAGTGGAAATGGGACACCATTTCCATGGACTTCATTGTTGGGCTATTGATGTCGAGATATCACCACGATGCCATCATGGTCATGGTTGATAAATTGAAAAAATTGGATCACTTTTTTCTAGTGAAGACCACTTATGTAGCTAGTACAGTGGCACGGGTATATTTGGATGAGATTGTCAGGTTGCATGGGATTCCGTGGAAGATTATTTGTGACCGCGATCCTTTGTATACTTCCCATTTTTGACTACCATGCAGCATGCCCTCGGGACAAAGATCAATTTCAGCACAACATATCACCCCGAGACAGATGGACAGACTGAGCGGGTGAATCAGATTTTAGAGGACATGCTCAAGATGTATGTGATGGATCAACAGTCTAGATGGGAGGAGTACATGTACTTGGTGGAGTTTTCCTACAATAATAGTTTTTAGAGTTCTATAGGCATGGCTCCTTTTCAGGCTTTGTATGGTAGAGAGTGCATGACACCTCTTAACTAGGATAGGCTAGAGGATAGGGTTTCTCTTGGACCAACTTTGTTGCAGGACATGGAGCAGCAGGTGGTTTTGATCAGACAGAGACTACAGGAGGCACAAGATAGGTAGAAGAAGTACGTAGATCAGCATAGGACCGATCGTAGTTTTGATGTGGGCATGAAGGTGTTCCTTTGTGTCAGGCCACATAAGAGCCCTATCCGTTATGGAAAAGGTTCTAAGTTAGCTCCTAGATTCGTGGGTCCTTTTGAGATCTTGGAGCGTATCGGCCCTTTGGCCTACCATCTAGCATTGCCACCTAGCTTGTCTCGCGTACATGATGTGTTTCATGTTTCAGTTCTTAGGAGATATGTTGCATATCCTTCTCATGTGTTAGATTGGACATCATTGTAGGTGCAGGATCAGGGGTAAGTGATGGTGGAGCCCATTCGCATCCTAGATTACAGGACCCTAGGCCTTCAAGGTAGAGAGGTTGATCAGGTCCGGGTGTAGTGGGACAGATATGATGAGACTGTAGCTACATGGGAGGATGCTACTTTGCTACGAGTTCAGTTTCCACATTTGTTCCAGTGACTTCCAGGAGGAAGTTGAGTCTAAGGGGAGGGGGATGTAGTGCCCACTTCCCTTTGACACCTTTTTAATACTAATCATGATACTGTTGATTATATTATGGACATGATTATGGAATTTATTATAGTATGATGTTAGATGTGAGATCATGGATTATTGCTTGACTTGATTCAGTTATAATGCATGATGATTATTAGAGGCATTTTGGATATTGATGATGATATACTTGTTTGACATGGTTATATTATGGATGTTGTTCGGACATGTGATATTTGGATACTGTGAGTAGACCTAGAAATGGAAATTATTGGATGATGATATAGTTGTTGATAAAACTGTAAATGATATTGTTAGATTGCTTTGATGTTGTTGTGATTCATATATCTAGATGATTTTGGGAATTATATTTATATTATTTTGGATGTTCTGATATGGCCATGAGGCCGAAGGAGGTATTTTTGTTTTGCAGGTTAAAATATCACAACAAACATTGGGGATTGGAGACCAACCACATTGGAATTCTAGATGAATTCAACAAGGTCACCATGGCAACTAGTATTTGTTTGTGCATGTTTGTGTGTGTTAGGGATTCCCATGGGGGATCACCTTTAAATGTGACCAAGGGGTTATGTGTATTTATTTATTGGTTCCTTTGTTTATGTTTTCATGTGTTTACCCTTTCATTATTCATTAAATGGTGTGTAATATTGTGAGTAATCATGTTGTTAAGTTAATTAATTAAAATATGTCATAAGAAAGTAATTAATAGAGTTGTTGGCCTTGAATTAAAGTGTTGTAAGTGATGTGTAAGTTAACTTTTGAGTGTGAAACACTCCACCTTCTTGGAAATTCGAAATTGTCCTTGGAGGTTGATTTGGAGGCTTGTGGGACAAGTTAAACTTGTCCCATACCTCTTAAATTTAATTACCAACCATACCTACAGTTGGAGAGTTGAGATTAGACTTTTATAATGCTTTTGAGAAGGAAAATTGTAGGTTTTAATTACACTTTTCTTACATGATTTAATTTCAGTCCTTTGGGGTGTGGGTTGGATTTGAGTGTGTAAGTAAACTGTCATATTATTCACCCACCTATTTATTATGCATTAGAGAATGAAGTTGAATTTGGGGGTGGGGTTGAGGATGTGTGATGTGACATCCTACATGGACCCACCTCATCCTCTTCCCTTCCCTCTTCTATAAAATTCAAATTCCTTGCCTTGTTTTGGGGTTGCTTCATTTTGGAGACTTCATTCTTGGGAAAATTCCTTGTTGTTTTGGGAGCTCTTGCTTTGAAGAAGTTTTTGGAAGATTGTTGCATGCTTGTGCTGTTATCCATATTTCGCCCCCATGCCAAATATTGGATCGACCATGATCCCGCATAACAGAAATTAGAGTCAAAAGGCGGACAGAAAAGGCTTTAAAATTGGTTAAGTATAAAGGTGTAAGCGGAGAATGCCAAGTGTAGTATGACGTTGATTCAAGGGGTAAAAGTTACAAAATGGCCCGTAACTCCATCCAAGGAAAAAGTTAGCATCTGGGCCCAAGTCAAAGCTAAAGTGGGAATCAGAGGAAAGGGAAAAATATAAATTGTGGACTTGTAGGCCCAATTTTGTTCCAATCTGGCTACCACATATCCGATATCGAAAGGGGACCCATTTTTGGAGTTGTTTTCCGCCCCTCCCGTACATGCACTCCAATACAAACTTCAAGGGGTGTATCTTTTGACTCAGGGCTCAAGATATTGTAAATCTGATGCCGTTGGAAAGATCTCGACCTCACCCATGCCACGAAGTTCTGAAACTTTAATTTTGAGGAGGTTAGGTGAAGAAAAATGAAGAAAAGTCCCAAGCATGGGAAAAAACACATAACAGACATCCAATCGTTGAAATTTAATGCGGTATGACACCCATTTTTCTCCAGCATGGTCGAATACATTGGAAAATAGATTTGCAAAGGTGCGCTTTCCATTTTAATGGATCTTGTTGGGTGGTTGGACCTACAAATCAATTTCCCATGTTTCTCTCTCCTCGACTTTTCTGCTTCATCGATAAATGCCAATTTTGGCTCATTTGTTAAGGGTTGGACATTCTTTGTTTTGCAGGCTCCCTCTTCCTTCTAGCAAAGGAATCTATGGGGTTCATGCCTTCTACTAAAATTGTAATACGTTTCTGCCTCTTGGCTACTTTGTAATGGACTGTATCAATCTACAGAGCAATAAAACATGTCTATGATCGATTTTAGATCCTCTCTTGTCTCTTTTGCTTTCATCTAGTCTCCCATTACATATCTGGCTATCTGTGCTTGTTTATTGTATGCATTTTGTTGGTTTGTGTCTATTAGCAAAACAAGTGTTCATCATTCCTTTGGTGCATCACCTCGTAGTTTAGCTTTGTTTTAATTCCTTTGTTCCTTCTATCCATGTCTCCTTGGTAAAGTTTAGATTAGGATTAAGAACAGATCCTCTGCAAGTTTCTATGTATGCACCTAAATAGAGGAATAAGGAACCAACCTTTAATCTAGAGAGCTTTTCCATTTTACAAGGTCCCACACCTTGGGAAAGTTCAATGGTATGCAATCACACCAAATGAGTCTGCCTTAGAAAAGTATATTTTTAGAACTCATTTGGGGGTGATGTGATTTTGCATTAACAGTTTTGGCACGCCTGGTGGGACTAAGAAGTATCCATCTTATTACAGTAGGAATTGATGTACACTTACTATGATTCTGGCTTTTAAGCAACCTTAAAATTGCACATCTAGCAAATCTAAAAGAAACAAATCTACTGGTTTCAATAGCCTAGGCTTGCGAGATTCATGAGAAAAACTTGGTCTAGAGAAAGGAAAGAAGGTATATTTGAATACTTGCATCTATCCCCAGGCAGAGAAAGGAGAGGAAGAAGAATTTATAGGTCTCCATATCCACCAAGAAGAATTCAGAGGTCTCCATCTCCACCAAGAAGAATTCAGAGGTCTCCATCTCCACCAAGAATAAGCTTGCCAACGCCTCCCTGCGCAGGATTTTATTTTAGTCTGCAAGGGTTCTTAGACCAATCAAAATAGCACAACCAAATCCATATGTCAACTTCACCGATAGTAGTCCACTCGCCTTGATTATACAAAACCCATTCCCGATTGCAGCACTAAAGAGCATCCCACATTTCACTAGGGAAATTCAAACTTCTCCTAGTGACCATGTCCAAGATATTATAAATATCTGTACAATCCATGAGATAGAAACTACAAAAAGCTGCTTGCCTCTTCATTCAAAGGGAAAGCTTCACAATGGTTCAAGAGTCTTACAACATGCTCTATCTAGAACCGGAACTAGATGTGCACGGATCTTCACGATCAATTTGGGAAAAAAGGTGATAAATTATCTTTTTTGGATCAACTAACAACAATCAAGAGAGCCTCGAACGAGCAGCTGATAGATTTCAACCTCAGATTCCAGCAAACCTGGGATAGGATTCCAACAGCAATAAAGCCCACTAATGAAGGTGCCTTCTTATACTTTCTTAGGGCTTTAAATTATGATATTTCTCTGATGATCCATTCAATGGGGGGCACTACATTACCTACAGCTTATAGCCTCTCCATAGGGGCTGAGAACCGTTTGATTCAAGCTGGAAAAATTGCTCATAGGACATTCATGCCTCTATAACCCGAGTTAACAAGCCCAGATACTAGCCAAGTGCCTACATTATCTCCTATACCCACCCCTAGGAGTCAAATCTTAGCCGAAGCTTCCACTTCATCATCTAATACGATAAAGAGTTTCAGGAAGTGGTAATGAAGCAATTTAAGAACTTTAGGAATGAGCTAGTGACCATTAAAAGACAACAAGCTCAGAGTTTCAGGCCATACTAGTCCCAGGCTCAATATCAAGCCAAACCCCAATATCAGCAAAATAGGCCACCACCTCAGACTGTGAATCAGAGCCAGGACCAAGGACAACCCCAAGCTGTTAGACCTTTCAGGCCATATGATCCTAACACAACTTCAACATCAAGGGCATTGGTTCCTGCACAGAACAATATAGCACAGGAATATGATTGGTGTTTTCCATGCAGATAGCCACATAACCAATCAATGTGCTTTAATGGTGTTATAAATCAGGCCTTGATGGTGTAAACTAGTATGGTGCCACAAGAATTTGACCAAGAGGAAGATCAACAACAAGGAGCTCAACAAGGTGGACCCCCAAATGAAACTATGCTAGTAAATTGGCAGGCCGACGAGTTCTGTGGGATGAATCAGTTCCTTTCTCAAAGTGTAGCCACTAATACACAGTCCAAAAAGATAAATATTGGAGAGGACCGGCCACCGAGCTCAGGTGACCCTCAACCTTCCATCGCTCCACAAGGTCCTGGTGCTCCAAGTACAACTCCCAACATGTTGAACCAATCCAGACTACCTCCCAAACCTAGTCAAGCACCAGTTGTAACAGCCCATGTGCAAGAAATAAATGTGTCTGGGAAGGGGCAGCAAAAAGATGGCTCATTCAATATTATTGAGCAGATGAAAAAGACAAGTGTGAACATTTCACTATGGGAGTCACTGGCCATTCTGGGGCAGAGGGATCTGTTGTAAACTGACATACAGAATCGGTCAAGTTCAAATCACCCCCTTAACCAGCAAGAAAGAGTGATTGCAAATGTAGTTCAGCCTGAGAGGAACCATGGAGAACAACAAGGTAAAAACCTGAGACCTCCTCCCTTCCATGTCTCATTGATTATTGGAGACAAATTGGTGCACAATTGTATGATTGATTATGGGGCTAGTAGTTCTATGATGCCCAAACAAATAGCTGATTAGTTGGGTCTCCAATATGAGGTCATCTCTAGAGGAGTAGTCCAATTAGATGGGATAGTAATGACTATTGTGGGAATCATCAAGGATTTGAGTCTCACTCTACACGTTTTCCCTAATGTGATTTTTTTGCAAAACGTGTCAACCATAGACTTGCCACCATGTTTTGCTTTGTGTTTGTCTAGGGTCTTCACTGCCAAAATTGGAGGCTACATGTCTGTTGATTGGTCACATATGCTCTTTAGGACAAGGTATGGAGCAAAGTCCACAATCAGATCTAAACCGATTGCTGATTATCATATTGAATCCTATGTACCTAGCCCGATCAATGCTAATTGTGTAGCTTTCGATCAAGAGGAACTCTTAAGAACTTTTGAAGCAAATACCAAGGTGGGATGTATCCCAGACTTGAATCTTGATGATATGGCCAACAAAAGTCATGATTTTGACCCCTATAGGGAAATGGAAGAATCTGATCTAGGTGTCTACTGCCTACATGAAGAGAACCAACCTCTTCCTGACCTAATCAAGCTAGAATGCAAAAATGACAACGAGGTATGGAAATTGTTCTTTGATGGTTCAAGGAGTAGACAAGGAGCTGGAGGAGGAGTCATGATTATGTCCCCTAGAGGTATGAGATATTATTTAGCATTCAGATTCCAATTTGGTTTCTCAAATAAAACTGTTGAATATGAGGCTTTAGTCCAAGGTCTTCATTGGGAAAGGAAGCTGGGAATTAAGAACTTGCAAGTATTCGGTGACAGTGAACTGGTTTCCAATCAAGTCAAAGGACTAAATGCTATCAAAAATGACCTGATAAAAACTACAAGAGTAGGGTATGGGATCTCATGGAGGATTTCGAGGCCTTTAGTATTGTGTCCATACCCAAGAAGGAGAATGAAGCTGTTGATAGACTTGCAGTAGTTGGAGCAATGTTTGATGTGGTTGACAACATCAAGAGGGACAGAGAACAACCGCATATCCATGTGGTTGTGAGGCCAGCAGTGCCAGATAATAATACATGCTGGCAAGTGTTTGAAAATGATCAACAAATCATTAAATTTCTATAAGAAGAAGCTGAATTCTCAACTATAAACCAGAGTAGACTAGAGCAGCAATATGGGAATCAAATAGTACAGCTACATACAAACAAGATTCCACATATTGGATCAACCATGATCCCACATAACAGAAAAATAGAGTCAAAAGGTGGAAATAAAAGGCTTTCAAATTGGCTAAGTATAAAGGTGTAAGCAGAGAATGCCAAGTGTCGATGGCACCGATTCAAGAGGTAAAAGTTACAAAATGGCCCGCAACTCCGTCCAAGGAAAAATTCAGTATTTGGGCCCGAGTCAAAGCCAAAGTGGGAATTGGAGGAAAGGGCAAAATATAAATTGTGGACCCATAGGCTTGATTTTGTTCCAATCTGGCTGCCACGTATCTGATATTAGAAAGGGGATCCATTTTTTTAGTTTGTTTTCCCGCCCTCCTATACAGACCCGATACAAACTTCAAGGGGTGTATCTTTCGACTCAGGCTCAAGATATTGCAAATCTGATGCCGTTGGAAAGATCTCAGCCTCACCCATGCCATGGAGGTCTAAAAATTTAAGTTTGAGGAGGTTAGGTGAAGAAAAATGAAGAAAAGTCTCGGGAATGGGAAAAAACACAGAACAAACATCCAACCACCGAAATTTAATGCCTTATGGCACCCATTTTTCTCCAACGTGGTCGAATACATTAGAAAATGGATTTTGAAGGTTCCCTTGCCATTTTAATGGATCTTGTCGGGTGGTTGGACCTACAAATCAATTTCCCACATTTCTCTCTCCTCGGCTTTTCTTGCTTCATCGATAAATGTCAATTTTGGCTCATTTGTTAAGGGTTGGACATTCTTTGTTTTGCAGATCCCTCTTCCTTTTAGAAAAGGAATCTGTGGGGTTCAAGATTTCTACTAAAATTGTAATACGTTTCTTCCTCTTGGCTACCTTGTAATGGATCTGTATCAATCTACAGAGCAATAAAACACATCTGTGATTGATTTTAGATCCTCTCTTGTCTCTTTTGCTTTCATTTGGTCTCCCATTACATATATAGCTATCTGTGCTTGTTTATTGTATGCATTTTGTTGGTTTGTGTCTATTAGCAAAACAAGTGTTCATCATTCCTTTGGTGCATCACCTCATAGTTTAGCTTTGTTTTAATTCTTGTATTCCTTCTATCCCTATCTCCTTGGTAAAGTTTAGATTAGGATTAAGAACAGATCCTCTGTAAGTTTCTACATATGCACCTAAACAGAGGAATAAGGAACCAACCTTTAATCTGGAGAGCTTTCCCATTTTACAAGGTCCCACACCTTGGGGAAAGTTTAATGTCATGTAATCACACCAAATGAGTCTGCCTTAGAAAAGTAGATTTTTAGAACTCATTTGGGGGTCTGTGATTTTGCATTAACATGTGCTTGGCTGATTTGGATTGGTTGCTTGGAAACATCTGTTATTTGGAACTTGGGAAACTCCATCATGGAGAGGTAAGAGCTTGGCTCTTGAAATTCTCTTCTCTTATGAATGTAAATGTTAATGTGTGAATGTTTTGGCATGTTTGTGGGCTGTTGGGTAGATGGCCTAAGAATGGTGTAGGAGAAGACTATGGGGTTTATTTTGTGGGAGGAACAAGTGTGTTTTAGGGAGGTATAAGGGTTGAGGGAGTTAGGATTTAGGTTCCACCTTACAAAGAAATAGCTTGCATTTCTTTACCCGTTATGGGGTGCCATAAGAGGTTGGGGAGGCATAAGGAAATGTGAGGAATAAGGGGTACTTGGGGAGGCATAAGGAATGTCATGGTTTTGATATACTATATTTTGGCGGTTTGTAATTCAGGTGGTGATACCCATTTCCCCTTTTGGGAGGAATAAGAAGAATCCCCCATAGTTTCTTACTCCTTTGGCTTTCTTGATGAAGCCTCGTAATGTTTGTCATCATTTAATGTAGTTGTCAACTACATTTTGTTTTGGAATGTGTTTTTATCGTGAAAATTATGCTTGTGTGCTTGTGGAATCCTTTTGTTGCCATGAGTTGGATGAAATCTTTTATTGCATTGTGGTTGGGGCTCAGGGGCCAATGAAGAAGGATGGCTTCTCCTCTTCATTGGATGTCTTGGTTGGGTGGAGAGCATTGCCTTTCCCGTACTCTTGTTGTGATCACAATTTGGAAGAATGAGAAATATGCATGTTGTTGTTCTAGAGCTGAGAAAAGACAGTTTGACAGTCCCTTATGAAATTAAATCTTATTGTAACCTTTCCCACTTGAAGTGGATGAACTTGTATATGTTTTGTAATGGAAAGATGTTGTATTGGTTATGAAAGTCTAAATTGAAATGTGAAAGAGACATACTCTGTTATCTTCTTTTGAAAGCAAGAAATTGTGTCTTGTATGATGAAATTGAGGAAAGAAAGAAGTTGTAAAATTGTCTTTTGGAATCAATAAAGGATTGCATAACCTTCCTCAAATTGCATCATTGTATTGAATTTAATCATCTAAATGTGAGTTGTAATCTCTGTTTGAAAGAAAGAAATGCGTATGAAGGAAGTGTAATACTTTGTCTTTTGAAATATGTGAAAATTGGAAATCAGAGATGTATTTTAGCTTTTGAATAGTTGAATTGAATCAACTAAATGTATTAGATTAGAATTGGAATGAATTCTAATAATTGGAAGATGAAAATGGCGAATAGATCCATTAAAATTTGATCTCTGTTTTATATTTTCAAACTGGAAAATACTTTATCCAAAAATGCACAATTCAACATGCAACAATGAAATAACAAACTAAATGATTAAATTGAAGTAGTATGCCCTAAACGAATCCAATTGAAAAAATACAAAAGGAACTTCTTAGAAAACTTAGCAAAAATGGGCTCAACCCTCTTACAGTCATTTTGTTGTCAAGAGATGTAAATTTTCAAATTGCAAATCAATCAGACAAATTGAATCTTGAAATCCTTCTTAAATCCATCTAAGAACAATTCTCCATGTCTATTTGACATGTTGAGAGAGGAAGAAGATCAAATTGAACAAATCTTATAAGTTAAAATTTACCAGTTTGTACTGTAAAATCGTAGATCGTTTTCTTGAAAATTACTCCTTAAAATTTATCAAAATCAAAATTTAATGATTTTAAGTAAAGAGGACGTTGAGATATTTCTAGAAAGTCCTTGTTTTCCCAAAACCGAGCTCTCTATCAAAAGTTATGGCCTTATGAAGTTTTTCTTCATTTGGTGTCAAAAAAATAATTCTAACTATCCAAAAAAATTTTGGGAAAATTTCTTGGGACCCGTGGGCCCAAATTTTCCTTTACACTTTGGAAAATTTTTGGGAAAATTTTCCCACCTCCTTGCTGCCCCGCAACCAATCAGAGGCTGCCACATGGCACCACGAGGCGTTGGCGGAGGGGCGGATCCTTTTTAAACTTAGCGCTTCAAAAAAATTTGGGAAAATTTTCTAAATTTTCCCCCACCCCCCAACCTGCAGCCCAATCAAGAGCTTCCATGTGGCGTCATGAGGCATCGGCGGAGGAGCGGGTTCCTTTCTACCTTTTGTGTTTTCGAAAAATTTTGGGAAAATTTTCTACTTTTTCCCCATCGCCCCACCGACCCGTAGCCAATCAAGAGCTACCACATGGCATCGCGAGGCATTGTGGAGGTGCGGGTGAATTTTACCCTTTTCACCCTTCGGGGTGTTAAAACCCTTTTATCCCCATTGCCCCACTTTCCCCGCATTGGCTTAGGAGGTGCCACGTGTCCCTTACGGACTTGTGGACTCGCGGGAGCGCGGGTGCAAAGGTGGCTTTTCGCCCCTGCGTGGGAAATTTCCAAAATCTCTCCCACCACCCCGCTGACCTGACTCCCACTCGGGAAAAATTTCTCCCTGCGGCCCGCAGACCTGCCCCTTGGGGCAAATTTTCTCCCTTGGGCCCGCAGGCCCGCTCTTGGGGAAAATTTTCACCCCAAGGCCCGCCGGCCCATAACTTGAGAAATATGAGGAGTTATGAGGACTTCTTTATATCACTGGAAAGGTGAGGAAATTTCCTATCCAATGGAATGATTTAGGGAAATTTTGAATGCGTTAATTTTGAGAAAAATCAAGTTGAATCTTTAAAGCCTGTTAGAGAGTGGGTATGGTGAGGAATTACCCTCTGAACCTAATTGAACCTTCTAACCCTAAATTTTGGGACCTTGTGACCTCTAATAATTGTTAATAAAATAAAAGTATATTCCAGTGGATTAGAATTGATCTGGAACTTGTTAGTGACAATTGTTGTCTTGTAACCTGGTTGTAGACTCTTTTAAACAAAAAAATATTCCATAATTTTCCTAACTAATCCTAGGTTGTTCTTAGGTCTCAGGTGGGTTGTTTTAGCGGGCGTTACACTAGCGCACCACACCACTATGGATCATGTGGTGCCGTATGAACTACAAGCGAGACATAATTTGCTAGATCACATGATTTCTTTTCTCTAGATGATATGATGGCAGATGTTTTTGGAATTGGTGCAAAGGATCTTGGTCTTTCACACGTAAATATCAAATAAATATTTAATATATATATATAATATTTTAATTCATGTTTGAGATTTTAATATATATGTATTTGATTATACGTCATGTACATACATGTAAAAACTAATTTTTTATTTTATTTTAAATAGCAAGAGCCGATGAAGGAAACATCCGGTGTTGACATGCTAGTTACTGCAATTGGGCATGTTACAAACGTAAGTTTGAAGTTGTACTTAAATTTCAAATTTCATTTGATTGTGCACTTTTATTATTATAATGTTTCACCTGTACATGTACATATTAATATATGTTTGTCTTTTATACGCAGGATCCTGGCGGGTCATCATTTGCTCTGGGAACTGAGGCTACTAACATGGCTCACATGACTTTTACGTAGGTTAGTTTCTCTTTACACTTTGTTTCTAATTGTGGAAGTTCACATGGATTATGCTTTGGCTCTGTTATGTGGAAGTCATGTAGATTAATATTGATTTGTACATGTTTTTGTAAAGCTTATGATCGCCCAGAGACTCCTCCATATATGCGGATGTGGAGGCTACCGTAGATACTTGTTATAACATCTCGTAGATCCATTAACTGAGGTACATTTTTTCAAATTTGTTAAATTTATTTAGGAATTATTTCTTATTACTTAAATCTACAATATCAAAATTTTACATGAAATATTTAATTTGAAATTTAATTATTTGTATGTAGCTTACCCCTCGTGAGTCTATTGTTGTCCCTGCCACATGTCAACGACAAATTGATAGGGATCATGAAATTGTGGTAAGATTTCACATACATTTTAACTAAATTCTAAGTTTCTAAATTTTGAATGTATTTTAAAAATATGGGAGTTAAAAACTTGTTATTTATGAATGTGCAGGTTAGGTTGCAGGCCTGCTTAAAGATGCATAGGACCACACAGATGAAATCCGTAGTGGCATCTCCCTCCACTACATCCCTAGGTCTTGGACATGATACTTCTAGTAGGGTGAAGAGAGGGAAGATGTTTCATGATTAGATTCATAGGATCTGGATGTACATAGATATATATATATGGGCCAGATGGTCCTAGTTCATGATTCTTCATAGGACATTGTATATATAGCCTTATGTGACCACATGTGGTCCTATATGTATGACAAAACTTAGTTCAAGATGTACACATGTTATGAACTTATATTTTTAGAGACGTGCATCCAACACACTTAGTTCGAAGATGTACACATGTTATGAACTTATATTTTCAGAGACGTGTGTCCAGCACACTTAGTTTGATACATTATATATCCATATGTTGGTTTTCATAACGATATTACTTCTATGTTTGATTCGATTTCATTGCACATGATATCCTTCTGTATGTATATTCTATGTATATTAGTTCTATATGTATGTTTGATTTAAAATTAAAAAACTATGGTGCAACATATATGAATATAATGTTACTATGGTGCAACATTACATGGTACAATTGTTAAGAAATTAAGGGAAGCATGTGTATTCCTCCATCAACATGGGCAAACTTATCATTTTCCTCTTAAGTCATGAAAAATATTTCATACCTTGAATCTTGAAATAAGATTTCTTCACTTGGGTCATTTGGTTTTTGAACTATTTATTTAATTTTATTTATCAAAAGGATATTATTCATTTTACCATTGATGAGTATGGTGGTGTATGACCATCCATCTTTATATCCCCACCAATATCATCATAGAAACTTTGGCTCAACAATATGCCATACGCAGCGCCGACACATCCGGGTGGCTAGGTGAACGCTAGAGGAGGAATCGTTTAGGTGCATGACAACGTCGTTGCTTCCGAGATACCTCGTTTGGGTGTAGTCCCTTAAGAGCCATGAGACCAAAAAATCATTCAACTTCAATGGGTGACTACGCACACACTCTGTGGAACCTAGAGACATCTCATTTGATCCTACATCTCGGTGTAGGGACCATCTACAATAGTCTGTCTCAGTTTTTTCCTTCTCCAATCGGTGCTCTTTCTGCCCTATTATTTGCAAATGCATAGAATAGTGCAGTTTGAGCCAGTGTAAGGTTGTCAAATGGTATATTTTGCAAAAGGTGGGTCGTGGCACCAACCGACTATGCACACGTGTAGGAATGGTCTTGTAAACACTTGGGGAGGCATCATTTCGGTTCTCTAAGCTCCAAGTCCTTCTAGGCTACCTCCTCTGGAGCCAAGAACCCCCTCCATAGGTACATAAATCATTGTTAATTGCTTCTCTTTTCTTATAAAATAATGAAAGCTTCTCTTAGCTTCGAGAATTTATAATTCTCTACTAACAGTGCCAACCACATGAAGGCGGAAGCTTTTCTGGCACAACTAACTTGCACATAAAAGTGTTAATCAAAGAAATTTAAGTTTCAAATTAAAACCATACTAGATATATACAAAATACACAAATTTAATAAAATATATGAACTTAAATTTATCTAACAAATTTATATATACCAAAGAAATTATATCAAAGAAATTATATATACCAGACATGAACATTGTAAATTCTTTCCAATGAACCATCAGGATCAGATCTACTCTGAATAGCGGACAAGATTGATTCATGATCTAACTCTCGAACCTTCAAAGAATCTTTTTATTTGGCCTTCCTCGATATCGATACAACTGAATATTTGTCGCTAGAATTAGATGTGAATATAAGAGTATTTTCTTGTGTGTCTCAAAGTCTTCAAACACCCAAACAAAAGAGTTTTTTAATGGATACCGTCAAATCCAAGTTCCAGTAACTACCACTGACCTTGTAGGGTACTCAATATCTTAGCCATCTATAACAAGAGAAATAAACTTCTTTCTTTCCTCGATGCAACAACATAAGAAATAGTCTGTTCCTTCTTCATCATCTTCTGTCGCAATAACTACAAACACATGTCCTACAAAAAACAAAGGTTTCAACTCAAATTTAAATTGTACATATTAAAATTTCAATGGACATAACTCAATACAAAAATTGTAAATAACCATAAATACCTTGTCGCACCAAAATAAAAATTTCATCAAAGTCCTTGGATTTTGCAACTTCATCTGTAGAAACAATTCATAATGCTTGTGGAGGTTGATAACTAGGTAGCGGAGTTAGAGGCCTACAAATACATTCATCCACCCATTCTTATGAATCACACTCATCAGTGACAAATTCGATACAAGATATAGAAAAACATGTCAAATTTCTTGTCCATGTGGCCCATGAAGTAGCGTTTGAGCTACAAAATGAGTGCATATCACTGGACCTAGTGAGTGTCATACAATCCTCGTAGTTAGCAATTTGTTGTTCCTCTATCAACCAAAAATATCTCAAACTGTGGAATTTTCTTGAGAACCTCGGGCCATGTTGTCAATACACCATTCCACTATGCTCTTTGCATATTTCAATTTAGCACCATCTTTGTACTTCAAATCTTCTCTTACAAGAGATCTTTTCACACATGCCCTACACCGTCATGCTCTCCTTTTCCATGTCCAACCTCAGTGAAACTCCAAATATGTTGCACACCCATCTTGACGTGCAATCCTTCTCATCCAATAAAACATTCGTGCATTCTTAAACTGAGATGTGCAATTATCTAACCATATATAATGTTGTTTGAAGTGGATGTACCTATCAGACAAGTTTCCATAAAATAACTAGAAACACCCTTGCACAAATTCATTAGAATGAGTATGATCATCACTGATATAAAAGAAGTACTCTTTTAAAAAAATTCTATCATTCTCTATACTATCAGGAGAATGTATAAATGCTATATGCACAAAAATGGCAACTTGTATTGAGTTATAATATTGTGATTGAACCTCCATTTGTGGTTGCAATGTGTAATTCTCTAGAAAATCGACCATTGAAATAATAGTACCAATAGGAAATGTGTCTTTGCATATCTTGAACTATTCATCCAACCATCAAGCTCTATGTGTATGCCTAGCATACTCATAAACAATTTCATCCTTAAATTTTCTCATAAATTGAAAAACAGGCATATGTTCTGTAACTAGCTCACATCGTTTAGACTCTTTTCCATATTTCAACTACTATGCAACTGATTTATATTTATCAAACTAAACTAAATTATGTCCTATTGCACCTTCAATTTGCTCATGGATGCAACTTTCCAATTTAGGTAATCCGCCACATGTACCAAAACTTCCATCTAAACAATCCTAACTATAAAAAAGTGTCCAACTTCTTTTTCACAAAATATCATAGAATGAAATCCATGGAAGATATTGGTAGAACTTGAACACCACATTCTAATAACATAGTTTCAAAATGAAAAATAGAATGAATACATAAAAAATTAGCATAATGCATCACAAATTCAACATGTTGCCTATAACAACAAGTGGTGCAAGCGTGGTTGATTTTCACATAGAATGGTTTCAAAATTTCAAAAAAATGTTGACTAATTTTAATTTCTAGATGCTCTTGTTCAAACTTATGAAAAATTGAGTTTGATTCATATCTAAGAAATGCTTTGGATGTGGTTCGCGATTAGTAGAACCAACTCTCCGTTTTACAAAATCTCTTGTATTAGGTGAAACTCTAGTGTTATCATGCCAAAAGTGAATAAAAACTTCTCTTATAGCATCAAATTATATTTGTCCTTACACGATGCTTTAGCAGAAAATGCCCAAAAATCGGTGTTATTGAGTGATTGAAGGATATTACATCTTTCAATTGCTTTCATTAGAGTTTTTTGATTAACTTGCAACATTCGACTTGTTTGTGTAATCAAACGTTGTTTTTTTATCGATTCACTTACAACACTAGTAACAAGTACATGATGCACAATATTACTATCCTTAGTGCGTCTCTTGACACCAACAGTGTGATATGCATCATGAATGTTTTCAACAATTGTAGAGGTTTGACCACGTATATTAGATGTTGTCAATCCTAAGGTGTTTAATGTAGGTCTCATTTTAATCAATTTCATCAAACTAACCAACAACTGACATCTTTAGGAATCATTTAAAATTTCAAAATGATTATCCCAAATTTCAATGGCTTTTCTTCTGATTTGTCATTTAGAAAGTTTGTCAAACATTGGTTTCAAAATGTTTTCATCAATTTCAATAAAATAATTAGGTTTCTTACAAAAATCCTAGGAGGTGTTTTTGTCAAATTTTGCTTGTCTACAGTTTCAACCTGAATTTCCTTATTCACATTTTCATTGTCTCCTTCAATTTCAACATTTGCTACATCACGAGTATTTAATTCTTCTTCAACATTGACGGTAAAAACATCTTCATCACGAGTATTTAATTCAACTTCAACATTAACAATAGAAACATTACTTGGTTCCTCATTGCTTATAATAGTAGGGGCTAAAGATGAACCTCTTCTTGATTCACAAAGATTCCATATTCACTTAGCATTTTGAAATCTGTTTGCCTCTAATTCGTTTGGTGTTTTTAACTTAATGACTTCCTTTTTTGACTTCGTTTCTTGTCTCCCATGATGTTTTGCTTCCGGTGATAAGAAAAATGTGCAAAAATGCAGAATTTTGTAGTAATTTATACAGTAAAGTCAAACAGTAAAAATCACATGGTAATTAGAACATTGGGATGTGTGTAAATATGATTTATGAACCACGATCATGCTTTATAAACCACGCTCGCAGTTTATAAAGGGAAATCATGGTTCTTGTTTTAAAACCTGCGATCATGGTTTATAAACCGCGATCGTGGTTCTATTTGTATCATCAAATCCGACCCTAAGGCTTGGGAAATCTTTGTTTTGCCCCAACCAAAGCTATGGAAGGTCATTATGAAGTGTAAAAGGTCAAAAACTTCAAATTTGCTCTTCCACAGACTTGAACCATGTTGAAAAATTGAAAACATTTCACAAAAATGGTGCCATCGCGTAGGAGAGACTGTTAGCTTTGTATAAATATTGATTTTAAAGTGAATAGAATAAGATAAATATCATTTTATAATTTTTTACTAATAATAGGTCTTAAAGACATTTTTTCCCGCAAATGTTCATGTCTACGTTTAAGATTGCAACTTTGTTTTATTATCAAAATGTGATAAAACTTATACCATCCCAAGCATGGAGAAATTATATACATTAATTAATATATATATATATATATATATATATATATATATTATATATATTTTTTCGATATAGTTATATAGTTATGGTGGGCAAACGAAAAGCGCTCCATTTTCTAAATCTTTTCAGACCACTTTCATAGAAAAAATCATAAAAAAATATTGCTCGAAAAAATACAAAATAAAATCCATCCCAAGATAGACAACTACATCTAAATTTTCACCAAATGAAAAAAATAACAAGATTTGGTCATCCAAATCACGGGCAAACAGACTACAATCTTATAGGTTTTTTCAAAAAAAAAACCAAGTCATATAATTTTAAGTGTTTAATATAGCTAAACTTGTCCATTTTTTTTTAAATTAGTAGTTTAGAAACTAGATTCCGATTCTACAATTCATATTTATATATTTTTTCTAAATTTGAGTGTGCGTATTGCTAATAATCCCTACAAGTTGAGATTTCGTTGTTTTTTGCAATATGACGTCCACTTATGACCCCTTTTTGTCCACCAACTTGCTGCACTTACCCACCCTTATTTCTATTTCTAATGCTCAATATTCTATTATTAATAACCCATCTCAATACACCATTCCTATTATAAAATACCCCAAGTTCCATTACAATATACTTTATATGCCCATTTTTATGTGATATTTTTGACACCTCTTATTATTTGTAACTCCCTTTATTTTATATGTCAATGATCATTATAACAAAGTTGTGCATGAGTTTATAACTTGAAACATGTGTAATAAAAGTCTATTGCAATAGGAGAACATGATGGAGACATGTGGAAAGATACAAAGACTAAGAAAATTTCTTTTTAGATCATTTTTTCAATAGCCACTTTTGACGCATAAACTAGATGATGTCATTTGCAAACATCTAGAAGTATTGTATGGTGTTTCTATATAATTAGTCTTCCCTACTCCTTTGACTATTGAACTCTACAGGTGCATGGGACATTGACACATTTCCAACCCTCATACAATTATGGAAATATATCATGCCTCAAGACCATTTCATACAAAGTTACCTAAAATTCAACCTTGTTGGTTGCCAAAATTGGCTAAGTACCAAGAAGGATGAAGGTTGACACGCAGGATGTGCATGCACAGAGGAACTTGGATTGCGCACAGGAGGGTGCACATGAATAGGAACATGATTTTTCATGGGACTGTGCATACAAGAAGATTGAGTAAAGACTTGTCCATTTTCCAGGGGCATGCTAAAAATAGACTTGGAGTGTTCACCAAGCAAAGGATAAAAGAAGGCTACCTTGATGAGAAAGAATGGTTGTTTGTGGAAAAATCACATGCATAATGAGGATTAAAGAACATGTATGGTTTCACCTATTAATAGGATTAAAGTAGGATATTAATAGATAATCTATTATTATCAAATGTTTGTAAAGCATGCATGTATGTACACATGGTTGTTTTTGGGCACACCTATTATTAGGAAGTGCATGGGCGGTGAAGGGAAAGTCTCCACCCCTATAAATACTTGGCTTAGGACTGGTTATTGGGTCATCATCACTGTGTTATGTGTTTATTATGATATGTTATAGTTGTGCACAAGACTATGTGATCACATGTACTGAATGTTATGTATTAACTTCTTAATATGTAGTTAGTTATAAAGATTAATGGATAATTGTGGTTGGATTATGATCATGAGTATGGAAATGTGTTTATGCAATTGATCTTAGTTATTTTTAGCTATTATGTTTCCTTATTACCAATTCCATGATGAGATGCATGTAATGGTTATGAATACTTGATTGTTTGGGGAATTATCATAATGATTATGCATGCTAACATTTTGACAAGAAAACACAAAGGAGGGACTTGTAGCTATGTGTGCTTCAGGTGAGCATTTATATCTCTTTAGATGAGGTGTCAGCGTGCATACATTTGGTGTGCAAATAAATAAGAATACAAACCTTCACTGTTGATTGTTTTATGATCTATGTGGATCCATCTAGAAGTTTTTCGAATTCCATTACCTATCTCTATAATTTAGCACCTTATTTTAAAATTATTGGACATCTACCCGAATGAGTCATGCAAACTTCCAACTCTCTCTACTTCACATATGTATACTAGTTTTTCATCATATAATGTTTATGTGTGGACACATTAACCAACGTGGGACTAAACCCAAGAACTAAAATCACAACTCTTCGCTACCAAAATTAATTTACTCACTTCAAAAATGCTATTTGTTTATAATTTTTAGGGAATAATGACCGTTGATCAATATATAATTATGCGACCCAAAAGAAATTTTGAGTTAAGTAAACATTTTTCCCGAAATGATATTATAAACCCACATGTAATAAAATTAGAGCAGTCCAATTATAGCTTATTGTTTTATTTTTTCATCCTCCCTCTCTATGTACTTCAACCCCTACCCCCACCTCCCCTCTCACACCATTGGATACCCACTTTTTTTTCTAAAAGGTATTATTTTTTAAACATGTTCACACCATTAATATATTTCAATATATTGGCTAAAATTTGGTCTAGATTTAAACCCTTAGTATGAACGAACGTGATAGCATAATTTTTTAATATGTGAATCACCCATGGACGAAAGACTAATTAACATGTGAAACCCTATTCTTGACTCTATATTTCTTCCATTTCAGCCCCTAAATACCTCTTCATTCCTCTATTTTTATATGTTTCCTAGGGATTTCAACTTTATGGCTTGAAAAGAGGGCCATTATTCTATGTCTAGGGAAAGTTTGGAAACCCTAGACAAGTTTGTACCCAAGGTTGTCCCAGGGCTATATAACTTTAATTTTGGTTTTAAATGTCAAAAGAAAATGTCTTTCATTCACTTCCTTGGGAATTTTGAATTCAATTGTATGTCATTCACACACTAAAATGGCTCTTAATTTGAGGTACATGTGTGGATGAGTAAATCACTTAGAGATGTTATGGGGGATAACAAACACAAACAAAGGAACTTCTTAGATATACATTTATTCTCATTTGTTAAAATTTGAAGTATGATTGTATGTTTGTGCTACTTGGGCCTAGGTGGATTTCAAGTGGAGTTCCCTACCCTATTCCCATGTTCTCACATGCCACATAAAAATAAGAGCTATGTGAGTCTAAGGCTTCTTGGGAGTAGTGATATGTAGGTAAAAATCAATCACCATCAGGGTGTCTTGAGGTAGTTTGACTTAAACCTTTACTAACCAGTTTTAATGTCCCAAGCATGGGAACTAGAGTTTTAAGAAAGGATAAGCCATATTTAAGTGCAACATAATGACCTTGAAGAAAGAAACCTATAAATCAAACCTCTAGAGACAAGATACAAAGCAAGATATAGTGTGTAGGTACAAAGTAACAAGTCAACCCCAAAGGTGTCAAAACACCCATGAAGTTTTTATACCTAGCTTTATAGACCCTAAGATTTATAGAGAAAATCGATGACACATTTATCCACCTTTGTGCACATTCTAATATCTCTATCACACTTTCTTCTCACCATTCATTTTTCCAACGCTAACCCTAATTTATACTTTCAATATTTGTATTTGGAAAATATTCTTGAGTATGCATGAGTACCATGATTTAGGGCTGTTTGGATAAATAATTTTGGTTCTAAATTATCATTTTATATATTATATATTAAGTTAGGATTGAAACCTAATTTTTACTACTACATTTTTGTGAACTTTCCTTATTTATCAAACCACATTAAAATTCACACTCGGGGTTTCTATTTTAGATATATTTTTTTCTTTATTTTAGGGTACTTTCCTTTTAATCCCATTAGGGTTCAACATAGGGTTTATCTCACTCATTGAAAAATTATTATCCTGTCCTAGGATTTATCCCACTCATCTGTTATGTTATCCATTACTTATGGAAGAAGTAGTATAATTTTCTTATGAAATAACACCTAAAAAATAATAATGAATTAGATGATGAATATATTGAATCTTATTCTTTTATGGGTGATAAGATAGTTATATCTCTTCCTCCTACCCCTCGAATAAATGTTTTTCTCTATAATCTAGGAGTAAGCATTCACAACTTAGAAATGGTTTTGCTTACTTTGATAATGTGGAAAATTATTTACATGATGGTACCATGTTGATGATCATAATAAATTCCATGCTTTGATAAATCCTTTGTTAATAGTAATATCCCATGTATTGATATATCTAGTAATGATCCTTGTCATATCTTAGATAAAATACTCCTATCTAATATGATGAGTTCGCTATTCTGAATACCTCATCAAAACTAATGAGTGAGACCACCAATTAATTATAGTCCTTGGATGCATCTTCCCATTATGTAAATACTCCTAGTATCAATTAATTTATATGATGAATCCCATAGGAAAATTGAAAATTTAGGTTAGGTCTTTACACTCAACTTCTACAATAGTTAAAAATTGGATTGATCATAATAATGTGTATAGTATTCATGATGCATAAAAAGAACACAAATTGTCCTTACTCACAAATTTTAATATGCCTAAGCTCGATACATTTCTAGTGGACATAAGCATTATACCTAACATGTGGTTCAATTCCTCAAAACACTAGATTCATATAAGCACAATAATTGTATTCTTTAGAAATAATTTCCAACAAATTTAACCAACCACAACTTGGATTAATTATGTGACCTACATAACGGGTCTATAGAAACATTTGATGACTTACAAACTAACTTTATAGAACACTTTTATCAACATGAATATGTTATTATTGATCCATTAAGCACCATGTTCCAATACACTAATGATCCTATCAAATATTATACTATTTCTTCAAGCATGTCATGTACCGATTGGCATAACAATTAGTTAATGTAGAACAATAAACTATATTTCTCAACAACTTGTCACTATCTACCAAATTTGGTGTTTAATAAGAGTAGGAGTTCTTGAATCACCTTGTATATAGTCTAGTGGCATGTGAAGAGGAATTTTGTATGTGTATCCATAGTTATATGAGACATGGACTTAAAATACCACTTTATATTTTTCATATGTGCATTCTAATGTACATGAGGTCCATACTTCAACCACATCTTCTAATGCCTCAACTATGTCAAATGTAAGTAATGCCACATCTACAATAGAGTGACATTTAACTAAATCATGTTATGTAACATCACCATGGGTAACTTGAAACTTAAGAGAAAAAAATTTAAAGATACAATAATTTAGTATAAGGAAAAATCAAGTATAATATTACATAAGTCATTTGAAAAGAAGTTAGTTACTTCACCTACCACGTGGTATTGATTGTATTGACTTGTATGACACAAGGGATGAGAATTCTATGGATATAACTGAATCAACATACATATTGTGAAAAATGTGTTTTACTGTAAACCAACAATTAATCAACCCATGCACAATGAAATATTTATTTGGAATATTGAAAGCCAAAAATAATAAAGTGAGAGCATGACTACCAAGATCCTCTTAAGGAAGAGTATGACATACCTCAAGAAGATAGATATCAACCAATGAGTCTATAGCTCAAGTAAAGTGTTGTATCGATAACAAATACACCCCATGTTCATCAAAGCTATTATATACAACAACGACCGACATAGGATAATGGTGGATAAGAAACGAGCTAGTAAACATGTAGCATTAACCTTCTTGATGGACTCAAATACATGAGAGATTTTTTGACACAATATATCTCATAAATGATCATTAGAGAATAATGCACTTCTTGAAATACTAGAATCTAAGGTTATCTGTGTAATGATTATTAGGCCCACGAGAGAGGAATTCAATACAATATTGGGAAAAATGGTTATACCAAATGGAGGGCATAGTAGATAAAAATAGTGAACATATCACAACTTCATACGGTGGTAATATCATTTCAATATTAAAAATTTATCACACGAACGGAAAAAAAAACCCTTTGTTGATGATGTATTAGATCTAAAACAAGAAAGTGAGATAAACAAAAAAGCAACTAATTTGTCTAAACAAAATGAAAATGTAGAACAAGCTCTACAATAGGCAATGAGTAAACAACAACTTTAATAGTACATTGAGGACATATTATGACAAAAAACCTCTCCATTAGAGTGTTGGAATGATGGGCCCAACCATAACCCAACAATAATAGATCTTCCATAGAAAGAGTTAGTTTCCAAGATAGGGGAATGGTACCAATACTTGAGACCCCTAACTATAGGGGCATGAAAAACCAATTGAAATACTTTTTTCACAAAAAGAAAACATACTCCCATAAACTCGTCAAGTTTTCAATCTATAGAAGTACTATTTACACCTTCTTAAATGATGTTTATCTCTATAAATTGTGTTTTTCCACAAAATATTCATTTTCCCTATTTTCCCTATTGACCCAATAATTGTGCATTAAAAACCTAAATGTATACATTGAAAATATGCAAATATAATTGACACCTAAAAAATACAAAAAGTAACCCACTAATAAAATTTAAGAGCCTTTATTTTTGCATGAATCACGTTTAATACTTCTACCACCACCACCCACTTACATTTCATCACCAATAGTTGTGACTCAAATGTTGTAACAAACTATTTAAATGTTATTTTACCTCCTCCTTGACACCAACTACTACTTCAATATTACCTAGTGTATATTCATTTCATCGACATTATGGATGGAGGAAGAGGTGTTATCATCGATGCCAAATGACATCATTAATGGTAATAGCATGTTCTCACACCATCACTACATGTATATGTTTTGTTTTTGCACTTGAGATTTTTGTTTGAGTTGAATGGTTTTTTGGGTATTTATTTCTTAGGGTTTTTTGAAATATTGGGGCATATTTTAGTTTGCATGTTTGGAATATAATGTTTGAAACATGAGGTATAGTATTGCGTGGATGAAACCCACAACATTTTTTGCACCATCACATCCTGTAGATGTTTTTCTTTACATAAGACTATTCTTTGTTTGTGTAAACTTATTTTCTAGCATAGATTTTAAGTGAACAATTTGGCATAGCTTTCCTATAGGATTATACATTGCACATTATGTAAAGTAAGAATTAGTTAAAAACCCACATATAATATTCTTTGCTAGGTTTTTGTAGTCTTTCAGATTTTTGGAATTTTGGGGCATGTTTGAGTTGTGTTGTCAAAATCAGTACCCTGCTTCATTTGTGACAATTTTTTTAGTTAATATGATTTAATGGGCTATTTTTTCACATTTAAAGTGAAACTCATATTTAAAACTTGTCACATTTACTTCTTCAAACTAGTTAAGGGTTCATATTGTTTAAAAATTGAGAAATTTTGATCAAAATCATGTGTTTTAGTCCTAAAATAGGTTGGTGAAAACTTGATCCCCATCTTCCTTTGTTCTCCAGATCTTCAAAATTAATCCATCGGATTGGGGAAATGTATCACTAAAAATTTCACTTGGTTCACATTTTTCACTTGGGATTAATCCTATATGCATAAGGAATAATGTTTGGTCACATATATAATCTAGGTGGTCACTAAGCCTAATTGGATTGAAGGATCCACATTTACTATTTTTCTCTGAGTTGGGACCAAATTGAGTTGGTCACCAAGTTTAATTTGAAATTAAGTTGATATTAGAGTTGGAATTTTCCAATCTTGAAAGCCCAAAATCAAAAGGTTTGTCATTATTCCATGTGGACCAATGATAGAACTCCCGGGTCGAAGGTCATGATGAGCAAAGAAATTTTTCAAGGCATTGGGAAACTAAGTTCAGAGACTTGAGAATCCAAATGATGTGTGATTGGTATATTTGGACAAATCACATACCATTCAAACTCTTGGGAGGTGGTGATCAAAATAGCTAAGGAATTGAACATAAAGGTGACCCCCGAGACCTCAACGTAGATCCAAGAACCTGAATGATATATCATTGGTCCATGTGGACAAATAATGTGTCACTTGGGCTCCCAAGATGTTGAGACATAATGGGCCAAGGTAGAGCAACAAAAATTGATCTTCATGACCCGAGATCCCATGATGAATCAAATTGCAACATTGGATTCCTTTTAGGTCAGAAAATGGATCAAGGATTACCATCAAGTGAAGGACACATGGTAAAATAAGTCCCAAGGTTAAATTTTGCATTCTCATTCTCATCAACTGTGTAAAATAGAAAGAGGATATTTAAATAGCCATAATGTTTTATCTAGGTCACAAAATTGGGAAAAATTGGTCTTGTTGCAAATATCTTTAGGATATCTACATGAAGGGAGTGGTTTGAGGTCACTATTAGAGGTATTTAGAGCCTAAATCATGATCTTTTATTCCAACTGACACTTTTAGATCTAGATTAGAAATGAAAACTAAAGAATAGTTTTTGGATCATAATCCGATTCACCTTTACGTGGTCTTTTTGGAAAGGTCGTGAAGAGAGATTTACACTTAGCGAAATTCCACTATTTTTTAATAAGGGATCAAAAAGATCAATGTGACAAAGTTTTGGGAACGTTTTGGTGTTTTTATCAATTGAATGAATCTTAGATCTAATCTCTTTTTCTTTTGATTGATCCTTTCCATTCGATGATGCTTATTGATTGGTATGATTCCCTCTTATCCCAACAAAACATAGTCATAAGAAATTTTTAGGATATTAATCAATGAATGAGATATTTTCAGTGGTCCAAGGTGGAATCATGGTGGTAGTGGATAAATGATAGCTTAATCTTGATCCCTTATCCTAATTTTCATGGGTTTTCATTGATCCATCTCTTTGTATTATCTATACAAAAATATCTACCCTTTACTTGGAGGCCATGGAAGTTAATCAACCCAAATATGATCTGTTTCAAATACTTTTATTAGTTATGGAGAGAGTTTGTTTGAAAGTTTCCTAGATGTTCATACATGATGATGAACCATCATAACTCCTTTAGAGATCCTTACGAATATACCTTTCACATCCCTTTTTAGAGGCTAATTTTCGAAGACCTTAACATATTCTCTCCTCATGGGTATAAGGAGGAAAGCAAGGGGAAGATATGAATCACATTTTTATTGTTATTTAGGTATTTTTTTTTTATTTATTATCATTTATCTTATTGAGAAGCCTAACACTCCAATAGAGGAACTTTAGTAGTAAGGAAATAAAGGTATTATGAGCATGTATGATCTAAATATCATTTGAATAATTAAAAACACTTAACTTAATGGGTTGGCCATCACTTTTATGTTATTAATCCCTCTTTGTGGCTATTTAAGGAGGTCACTTGGGCATCATGATATTATGTTTTTGATGATTATTCTTATGTTGGTGAAATTTCACTAGTGCATCCCTTTTACTCTCTCTCAAGGACAAAAAACCTTGGGTTGAGGACCTCATCCAAGGATGAAAACCCTTAATGAGGCTTTTGTGTGCAATCTAATTGGAAAAACATTAAAGTATCATTCTCTTGCATTTATGGTCTCTTTGGTGCAATATCATATTTTTTAGAGTGGGGTGACCTACCTTGGTGTGGAAACTTGGTATGTGTGATGCAATTTTAGAAATTTAGAAATTACTTTCTTGTTCTCTATATTTTATAAGGCCAAGATTCTAAGTTTGATGAATTTTGGTGGTTTTCTACTATTTTTTTCAATCTTAAGGATGTTTGCTGGTTAGGGTTTCATAATTAATTGATTCCACATAAATTTTTTATTTTTATTTGCTAAGGGTTTTCTACTGATTTTTTCATAAGATTGGAAGGATTTTTGCAAGGTTTGACCCATCTTTAAAGGGATTATCTCATCTAGGGTAGTCACTAACATATATTTTTGAAATTCATTTTAAGGGTTGGAAGGATTTTTCCCGAGTTCCCCAAAAGGGATATTACGGACCATCATCATCCCACCTTGAAGCATGGAAAATTTGATTATCTCTCGATCTATAGAATAGAATAAGTTGTGACACTAAGCATCACAAATATATATCATGAAATCATATTACATAAAGAATGCAAGAGCAGTAATATTTATAGCTTCAAGACATGCTCATGTATGAAATGAACTCCTGTACTTCAATATGCTTGGTTCTCTCATGAAATACTTTGGATTGTGAACAAGCTTCGTAAATCCTTCATTATCAACATATACTTGGAGTAGATTTCTGTTGTGGTAGACCAATTTTTCCAATATTCGGCGTAGCCATATTACTTCACAAACAAATTTCACTGCACTCGATACTGCTTTCACAGTAGAAGAGCGAGAAACAAAGTTTTGTTTCTTACCTCCCCATGATATCGATCCAGATCCCATAAAGAAGATGAAGCCTGATGTTGACTTCCTATCATCCATGTTTCCTGCATGATCTAAATTTGAATATCATGTCAAGAAGAAGTTGTCGTTCTTCTTGTACTCTGACCAAGGTCAACTGTACCTTTAGATATCTCAAAGATTCTCTTTGTTGCTTTCAATGACATATTTTTGGTTCTTGTATGAAGCATGATAAATAGTTGACTACAAAGCTGATATCTAGTCTAGTATATGTCAAGTAAATTAGACTCCGATCGATCAATTGCCGATAGAGAGTTACATTCACCGGTGGTGATGGATCGGAACGAGATAACTGAAGTCTCGCTTCCATAGGTGTAGAAATAGGAGTGCAGTCCATCATCCTGAATTTCTCGAGCATTGTCTTGGTGTATTTCAACTGCGACACAAATATATGATTCTCTTTTTGCCATACTTCCAACCCAAGACAATAATGCATGAGCCCGAGATCTGTCATGTCGAACGATCGATTAAAATCATTCTTTGTTGCATCGATCATCTTCACAGAACTGCCTGTAATGACTAGATCATCGACATAAACAACCACAATGAAAATCTCCCCCCCTTGCTTTTTGAGGTAGAGATTGGGGTCATAAGGATTCCTTTCGAATCCATGACTTATGAGATGCTCATCAATTTTGATGTACCATGCCCGGGGTGCCTGTTTTAGGCCATATAGAGATTTTATGAGTTTGCATACCATCATCTCTTTTCCCGGTATTACATAACCCTCAACAGTGAGTCATATAGACTTCTTCTTGCAAATATCCATTAAGAAAGGCACTTTTCACATCCATTTGGTGGAATTTCCAACCAAATTGTGCAGCTAGAGCAAAGATCATCATGATTGTCTTGATCTTGGTTGTGGGAGAAAATGTCTCCTCATAATCAATGCCTTCTTGTTGTGCATACCCATTTGCTACAAGCCTTGCTTTATACTTGTCAATAGTCCCATCTAATTTGTACTTAGTCTTGAATATCCATCTGCATCCAATGGGTTTCTTCCTTGGTGGAAGGTCAACAAGTTGCCATGTGTTGTTCTTCATCACTGACTGATACTCTGAATCCATGGCATCTTTCCAAGCTTTTGATTGTAGGGCTTCCTGAACTGTAGATGGCTCAACTATTTCAACAACTCTGCTCATTAGGGCATAATTGACCACTTCACGAGCTTGACTGCGAATTCTAGGTCCATGATTAGATGATGTGCTAGGTGCTTCATCCAAATTTACATCTCTTATTAATTGAGTATACCATTTAGGTAACTTCTTAGCTGTTCCATTGGCATGTGGTGGATCCAAGTTTTCACCATCATCCAATTCATCACTGTCATCTTCAGTGGGAACATCAAATTTTGTCTTCACAAGAGGTGTATTCTGCATGTTTGTTGAGTCGTTGAGTGGAGCATCTACTTGTTTCTTCTCAAAGAACTCAACATCCCTACTTGTGTATACTTTCTTTTCTTTTAGATCCCATAATTTGTACCCAAGTGCTTCTTCACTGTATCCAATGAATATCAGTTTCTCAGCTTTCATATCCAACTTGTTCTTGTTCTTCTTGGGTATGTGCATGTTAGCTTTACACCCAAATACTCTTAGGTGTGCAATTGATGGTTTCTGATTTGACCATGCTTCTTGAGGTGTCACTCCTTCAAGAGCTACTATGGGCACTCTGTTCAACAAATAGACTGCAGTTCTTGTAGCTTCTGCCCAAAATGTCTTTGTTAAACCTGAGTCATCAATCATACATCACACCATTTCCATGATAGTACGATTCCTTCTCTCAACTATACCATTTTGTTGTGGTGTGTGAGTAGGAGGCATTTGTCGACAAATCCCATGAGCTTCCAGGTAAGTCTTGAACTCATTTCTTGTGAATTCCCCCTCGATCTGAGTGAAGAGTTTTGATCTTGTGACCAACTTCATTCTCAACAAGTGCTTTGAACTTCTGAAATGTCTCAAAGGCTTGACTCTTGTTTCTTAGACAATATATCCACATCTTTCTTGAGTAGTCATCAACACAAAGCATGAAGTATTGACATCCAGAATGACTTGGTTGCATGGGCCCACAAAGATCGTTGTGCACCAAATCAAGCTTTCCCTTAGCTCTATATGTGTTCTTCTGGAAGGGTACTCTGTGTTGCTTTCCAGCTAGGCAATTGTGACACTTGCCAATGTTGTGCTTGAGTGTAGGCAATCCTTTCACCATTCTGCCCTTTTGAATTGTTTGGAGATAGCCAAAACTGATGTGACCATATCTGCGATGCCATAGTTCTGCAGATTGTGTGTCTTTGGCCACTAGAGCTTGATCATCCTTGTGGAAAAAATCAAGTTGGAACATGCGTCCCACATTGGAGGCTCTTACTACAATCTTGGAACCTCTTGACTTATCTCTTATCAAGCACACTTTTTCTCCATTATTACTGTCAAAATCCAACTTCAAGTTGTGATCAAGGAGTTGACTAACTGATAGTAAATTCTTGGTCAACCCAGGTACATACAATACATCTGTAATTTTGTAGTCATGCTTTCCAAGAGGTAGTGAAATGTTTCCAATCCCCTTGACACTGTATGATGAGTCATCACCTAATGACACATGGTTCTTGTTAGGTGAGTCACGTAGTGTGTAGAACCAATCCTTGCATCCAGTCATGTGTCGAGTTACACCCGAGTCAACATACCAAATATCTTGTGTGGACTTGGTTTCTTCATCAAATTGAGCAGAATACATGTGGTGTCCTTCATCTAAATCATCCTCATGTTCGGAAATGTACCCTTGTTGTTTGGGTTTTCTTTGCCAATTACCATTTTTCTGCCCTTGATTGTTGTTATTGTTGGACTTCCCTTGATTTGAATTATTGTTACCCTGTTGGTTGTTGGGTTTTGAATTACTTGATGAACCCTTTTTGTAGGAATTGTACCAACAATCTTTGATGTCATGTCCCCCTCTATTGCAAATGGGACACTTCTTGGTGTTGTCTTGTTGACTTTGGTCCCTTTGTTGACTTTGATTTTGTTGGGACTTCTTGTGATTGGACTGAAATTTCCCCTTTCCTTTATGATTGGAAGATAGTGCTTGCTCATCTTCATGATCTTTGTTGTTCATTGCCTCTTCTTGTTGGAGTAGATTGACCAACTTCTCAAAGGTGACTATGTGTTCACTCATATTGATAGTTGTCACAAAGATTCTGTAGGAAGGAGGAAGTGCTCGCAACACAATTGGTATGAGGTATTCATCACTAATCTCTTTTCCCAATGCCAATAGAGATGCCCCAAAGTAGCAACTCATCTCAAAAAAATTCAACCTTCTCATTGTGCTTGAACTTGAGAGTATGCAGTTGTGATAGTAGGTTGAGGATGGCATTCTTGTTCTTTGCCTCATAGACTATGCTCAACTTATCCCATGCATCCTTGGTCGATGTGGCATCTCTAATGTGGGGTTGCACATCATCTGTTATGCCAAACAAGATGATCAACTTGGCCTTTTGATTGGCCCTATCAAATTGAACTTGTTGTCTTCCATCATCAAGTGATCTTGTTGTTTTTCCATCTACAATTTCCATAGGTCTTCAAAGTCAAGTAACATCTTGATCTTTGGTTTCCATGTAGCATAGTTGTCTCCTCTAAGTAGTTATGAATCTAGGTAAGAAGAAATTTGGTGCTTGT